>WTSP01017504.1:19685-167229 GCA_025331215.1 Actenoides lindsayi | reverse complement strand
AAAATTGGAAAATAAATTATCTAGGTGAACGCTGCCACACATAAAACAGCATTGATATCTATATATACACACACGTATATATGTGTGTGTGTAATGTACATGCACAAATGTGCATCTATATAAAGATAGTGATTCATTCTGTAGTAAGTACTAGTTTTCATTCTATTGTTTGCAGGGTCTTGAGTTTATTCAGGAAAACACTGAACAGATTTCTTCAGTTACCCTATGGCAATTTCAAATAGCTTTGGTCCCAAATAACGAAGTTACAAGGAGGGAATGAGATGTTATGCCTTTTTGTGTCTTTTCCACTTGTCTTTATGTCAAAAAATTTCTGGATCACGATCACCTTTTGGTGACCATGGTCTTAGGTAGATATGAAAAACTTGGATTGCAAAGATTATTGTAGGAAATGACTAGACAACCTCAGCTTCACTTTTATCACATGCAAACTAAAAAAAACCACATAAAAAACTACTTAATGGTAGTATCTAATCTCGCATGTCTCTTGTCAGTCAGTAACCAGTACTGTGAGGGGCTGTAGAAAGTGAATTTAATTTTGCTTGTGTGTATACATATAAAGAAAATGTAAAATTTTATTCATTTCCTGAGCAGAAGAAAATGTTGGCATACAAGTTGCCTGTGGTTACTTGGGGTAAAACAGTTAATGTGTGAGGTTTTCTTCTTCCAAGCTCTAGTGAGAGAAGAAGACAAGCCATATGGGCCACTAGTACAATGAAAGCAGAGTAACAGGAAAAGAAGAAGAAAAAAACAAAAAAAAAGACACCAAAACAACCAAAAAAACAGAGTGTGTAAGGGTAACAGAGGGAAATAAGATTGAAAGAACAAAACATCAACATTGTTAGTCATGAGGAACAGACAGGAGGGAGGTATTGCCTGCTGACCATGTGTACCAATGCCAAAGAATCTAAAAAAAAAACCCAGCATCTGTGGCATGGAATGGTCTTTCTCTAGATCTGAAAGACAGCAGCAGATTGTTTTTATAGAAAGAAAAGGTGTCAGCAGAAAGGAAGGAGCATACACACATGGAAACATTTGCTGTAAGAAGCCACTTGAAAAACAACCAAGGAGTTGAGTGGAAGAAACATCTGTGTAACATGCAGCAAGACCACCACTAGTGCTTCAGGGAAGAGGTGGGAACAGAAGGGAATACACAAGCAGTGTTGGACATTGCATCTTGTCACAATGACAAGGAAATGTCGGTAGTTTGAAGAAAATCCAGCATCTTGTGAGTCTGAAGGGAAAAATATTTTGTCCTCCTTGTGAGGGAGCAAGGGAGTATTCTTTATACTTACCAAGAAGTAAATAAATCTATGCTTATTGACCAAAGTCAATGAAGAAGTGTTATCTTCAAGAAGAAATTGCACTTTTCAGGGGATATGTTGGCAATTTTACCTACCAGGATCAGGATACTTTGAGTCCCTTTCCATGGGCTTGCTTCTTTTAATAACCCTGAGTGTTCAAAGTCTTGCTTAGTATTAGCTTAAGGGATTGAAAATTGCCATCAATGAAACACAACAGCTGTGTAGCTTTGGGGTCTGTGAAAGCAGATGTGATATGTAATATCAAGGAGGAAGATACCTTTTAATTGTCTGGCCTTAATTTTGTTATTCAGACTTTTTTTTATGTTGTTATTCAGACTTCTTCAGACAGAAGAAAGCAGAGGCTTCATCATACCAAGACTGTATCCAAAGTCACTTCAGCTACTCCTCATGAAGGCATTGATCTAGATGCAAAATAACCTGTCTTTAATCCAAATGAAAAAGAAAGCATTGATCAGGGGAAATTTTGCTTCTCAGTGTTTGAAACATTCTTTATACAAAGCCTTTCAGCGTTTCTGAGGAATGGTGCAGGAAAGAATATTTTGCTAGCCAATTGTTACATGTAGTTGTGGAATATGGAAAGCCCATGTGCTACCCAAAGGCCTCTTAACAAGGTCACATAAAAGATGAGTCATAATGTAACTGATTTCTACCAGATATCTCTCCTTTTGCTCACTGCAGAAAAAACAAACTATGGAATGTGAATGCACTTTGAAGTGACTGATGATCTTGCTGCTTACTAAACACACTGAAAGCGACCTTAGTAAAAAGTAAATGAAGGCAAATGAGAAAGAGACTGGATGGCTCATTCTGACCAGTGTAAAGACAAAGCAAACCTTTTATTCTGCACAATCTGCTCTTACTCTTATACAACAGGTTAGTGGCATCTCTCAAAGGGGAATAATACTGAGATAAAAAAGACTATATACTTAATTTTCTACAAAATATATACACTTTTTAATAAATTTTGGAATTTTTTTGGTAAAGGAATTAATTCTTTAAGTTAACAATAAGAAATGCTGCTTTTTATTTTCTTCCTCCACAGGCTATGTTTTTTTCACGTATTTTTTGGTGAATCCATGAAAAAAATCCAGTTTTTATAGCAAAACAGAAAATTTAAATAACTACTTGAATGTAAGAAAAGAAATTCAGAGGAAAAGGAAGATTCTTCAGAAAGAATCAGTGTGTGTCTGCAATAAATTCCAGGCAATTACTTTTGCCCTCTGTGGCTAGCAAGGATTGTTTTATTTAATTACAATGAATGTATTAGTTTTTAAGAATTTATGATTGAAGAATTTCTGACTGAACAAAAAAATTTCCTTCTTAGTTCAACCTTCCTACAATAACTTGTTAATGAGTTTTTTGTATAATCAGTTCCTCAAAATCTGACTTTATCTAAAAATATCTAAATATCAAAAAATGCCATCTACTAAGCAGAATGTTAGAAGTAAAATTTTAAGTTCCTACTATTACAAGAAACTACTCTGTGATTTTTTAATTTTTTGCTTAATATCGGTTGATGTATTGTTAGTTATGTTTCTTTTTCTTGGTATTTATTATATAGATCATACCTTCCCTGCATCTTCAATCCACCAGTACTGGGAAACTGAAAGCCTACTGCACTTGTGCTCAGTGAGCGGGTACGATGCAGGGTGAGTCCCAGGGGTCTTGGAGCATCGGATCATTGGTTGTGGCTCACTGAAATCAGTCCTGTTTTTGGAGAAGAGGTATGTCAGCTTGCACATCTAAACCTTAATCCAAATGTCTGGCATTGCATACCGGTCTTGACAGGTACTGAGCCAGCTTGCCACTTGGCAGATTAAAAAGGGCTGCCTCCTGGAGATTAGATGGCTTGGCACAGCAAGAACGCAGAGGTCAAACTATGATGTTTGCCAACCAAAAAAGATCCTCTCATTTTCCTACTCCATTGCGGCTCCCTGGGTAAGCATTTTTGGCCTTTTGCCTTGGTTTGAAGGCAAGACTTCTTAGGATTTTGCCTGAGGGACATGCTTTACTGTTGAAGGTCAAGCTAAATTTTGACTGTTGAGAAGCCTTGATATGGTAAGGTCATATTCTTTCTCGTTAGGGCTGATCTCTCAAGGCTCCGGGTGACTCCTGGGACATTATCACGAATGGAAATTATTCCACACCTTGCCTAGACCAGAGCCCTGATTTTTTTTTTTATGTTGCAGTTTCAGGAAATGCAGGCAATTTTCCCTGAGATTGCAGCAGAATAGAACACAGACACAGTTTCATATAGGATTTCAGGACATGGACATTTGGATTTGTTCCCAGCAATATACTTTTTCTTGACTCCTACTCATTATTTGTACACTTAACCTTAATCATCATGTCTATATTTCAATGAAAAAGTAATTACACTCTAAAAATACTGAAAGCAGACTTATTGTAAGGCATTTCATTGCCAATGAAAAAACAGGCTCTAAATAAACACAATCCAATTGTCATTTTTCTGACAAATTCTACTTGTCATACATCAGTGGTTGTTTATTGTTTAGTTTTTCTGGAGCTAACACCAGTATTGCAATGATACTTTTCTGCTCTGGGCATTCCCTCTGTTATTTTATTACTTGGTGGCACATCATCTCTGCATCACACTTTCCAGAGCACCTGACACTCTGAAAAGTAGTCCAGTGTTTCCTGGCATGTTTTGTGAGTCTGCTGAGAGCCAATGCTTCAGCAGCAGCATAGGAAAGCTTTTTCACAATTTTCTGGCTCAATCATTTGGGTATATCACATTGTGATATAGCTTTACTCCCTCCTTAAGTCAGGCTGCTGAGGAGAGCATCATTTGACACACCTCCAAATTCACAGAGCTCATCCTGTGCCAGAGCCTTCCTCCCTCTTCATCATGTCTTTTATAAAAAACAGAATATCTCAGAAACAACCACCTGTTTTGAAGCAAAGTGTAATAAAAGAAACTTGAGCAATCTCTGCATATGTTTTTATTCCTCATCTGCCTTATCATAACAGACTGTGCAATAGGGTGAAAGTTTTAGCTACAATCACACTCGCGATTCATCCAGACCTCCCATAACCCACTCATGGCTACAGTTAATATCAGTTGCTCACCACTGCAGTAGAGTTTACTGGAACTAATAATATAGCTGCACTTCCAGAAGAATCACAGATAGTCCTTTTCTCAGACATTGGTGTGAACAGTCTTCTGATTGTGAAGTTAAAAAGGATCCATTTCTTTTTAAAATTAAATCAGATCAAATTTGACTTTTGACCTGCAGTGAAGACTTTTTGTTTCATTTCTTAACTTTTGAAACATGTTTTCTAAAGTTTTGATTAAGGATTTCTTGACTTCCACATGATTCTCTCTTTATCAGACTGAGCAGCAAGGAGCTTCTGTCACTACAGTAAAAACATTCCCAATCCTCCGCTCTACTGTCAAACCAACATTAAAAAAGAGGGAGTCAGCAACTTAAGGATGCTGTCTGAAAAGCTCCTAAACAAAGGTGTGGTACCCAGAGTTTAATATACATGCATAAAGTCTTTCATAGATGTAATTACGTGATGTCAGACCAGAAGTGGCTTTTTTCTACTGTTTTTCAACTACCTGCTGTAGTGTCAGTACCAATATCACTTACTGATGAGTGAATTCACTGCTGTAAAAATTGTACTTTATTGAAAATCATTGTCCTTTTACTGCCTTTGCTTAGTATGACTTGGTATTCTCATTGAGAATGCTTGAAATTTCTGAAGTAAAATTTTCAATGCTTTCACTCGACTAAAACTTAAGCATCCCGCTCCTTCGAAATGATTTCATTCTAGCCTACAGTGTCTCTCATATTTGCTAATAGTATCTAACCTGGAAAAATACACCTTCCTATTATTGCAAAAATAAAAAAAAAAAATTACTACTTCCAAAAAATAGTCTACGCCAAAAGTTGTTTTGACAAAATATGGTAATAATAAAGAAAGTACTGGAAAGCCTAATATGCTCCACACCATTGCACCTTTGAGAAAATGTAATCACTACAAAGAAAAGTACTGTAAAAGTATATGCAATAGGAGTAAAACCAGGAAAGAAATGCATAGAATTAACATTTAAAGGAGTATATCTGGCTGGAGCTTTTTTCTCTTTTTTTTTGTGGTGTGATATGGAACACCATTGTACTATAGAAAAAATAGCCAAAACATTAGAGAACACAAGGACCTCATTTATTAAAAAGGATCAGACAAGTACTATCTGTCTGTATTCTTTAAGATGGAGAAGATTAAAAGCCAAACAGGGGCCACAGAGGGTTGCAAGTCTCACAGAAATCAACAGGAAAATGCATGCATATCTGAAGGCAGGGTTTGGCCTGAATAAGGGAAACTCTCTGAGATCATTTGTTCTATAAAGGCTTCAGAAAGGATCAAGTCTCCTGCAGTCCTTGAGTACACGTCAGCCACAGAAAGAGAGAGCAGAACGAAAAGCAAAGGATGGCCCAAGTACCAGAGGAATTGAGGTAGAATGTCTTTGCATGTACCTTCATTGCAGAAATTAATTATGGAGAGCAGGAAAAGCGCAGTTAATATAAGGTCTTGAAAAAGAACAGGGAAGCTTTCAGAGGAAAAAGATCATTTTGTAGTGTTTAGCTGCTAATGCAAAGGATGGGGCAGGGCTGGCGAGGCATCCCATCCTCCTTCTGTCAAAAAAAATTTAAAAAATTAAAATAAAATTAAAAAAAAAAATCCATCTTCTTGTATCATCAGCATTTAATCAGGCGTTGAACATAACAACTCAAAGCGATTTGTCTCCTCCAGGTCAGGAAGGACATGTTACGTGAGAACTCAACATTTCACTAAACAGACGGGTGCATTGTGAGTCAAGCTCCCCAAACTAGATTTAAAGGCGAAGAAGAGCCGCACCTAAAACGATGTGGTGTCCATTAGGTGAATTGCGGCGGCTGCAGGACCAATGCAGCGACCGAGGCTCTAAGCTGACATCAAAGAGGGGGAAAAAAAAAAATAAAAAAATCAGTTGAAATGACAGCAGCAGCTGCAGCATCCGCCTCTAAATTAGGCTGTGTTTCAAAGTCTGTACTCAACTGCTAAGCAGTATAAAGACCCAGGAGGAAGGCTGCCCAAGAAAAAGAGTTAGATTTCTAACCTAACACATCAAAGTAACACATGCTTAGAAGAGCAATAAATGCATATGGCACACATTCGCATGCTGCCTAATTGCAGTGGGCTCATGAAGCCAAGACAAACCTTCAGCTGATTCTGACTTTCAGAGAGGATTTGAGACCTTTTTGAATGCAGAAAGCTGACACAAATTGGTAGCAGATTAGAGTCTGGCATTGTGATAATACATCCCATAATTTCACACGATGGCCATTTTTCATATCATAAGACATCTTCAAAATACTGAGCTCCTTATTATATAATTAACACATCTACCAGATTACAGCATATCCACAACATAATAAATTAAGAAAACCTTTCTCTCAATATTCAGAAATAGAAATTCAGAAATAGAATAAAAATCCATCGATTTCATTCTTCATTTGCTTACATACCAATTTAATCATATTTGTGTGAGGAGAGAGAAATGCATGATTAAATGAAAAGCACTGCTGAATGTTTTAGCAGTAAAAATTATTGATTCAGGAAAAGTACCATGTTTTGGTATGCATTTTTATTTTAGGCTATTCTATATATTTAGGGAAACTATTTGCAATGTTACTGACAATGAACAGATTCATAACAAAGTAGTTGGAAATAATTCTGAGTGTGTAGATACTTTGTTATGTACACCAAATACTTTTAGTACAAAAGAATTGCATCTTTTCATAGTTGCAGGGAAATTATTTTATTTCTTTTTTTTTTGTTTTATGCAATCTGTCTAAGGAAACTAACTTAATCATTTGAGATATTTATTCAAAATCCTATGTAATGTCAGTGCAAGAGTGGATTTTTGATCTCATTCAAAATTATATCTTCCTCACTTGTCTTTGAGAAACTGCAAATACGTATGTAAGAGAAACAAATAAAAAAAAGAGAAAAAGCATGAAATACAATTCTCTGCAAGACACTGAATCTTCTTTATATAGCTTTAAATTAATACACTTTTGTAAAGGGTTAAAATTGCAAGCAACAGCAATCATCTACAGTGCACTCTCTTTACATGTGCATTAAGAAAAACAATTCCACCAGAAATGATGCAATAACCCTGACACAGTGACATTATTACTCATGAAGTAATATTGCTTTTTATGCTTATAGACTTCTGCCAGTTTAAATGAATCCGTTTGAGGACATCAACATCAAATATGGTGGTGCAGCAGTTATCAAAACAATCAGAGATACTGAAAAAAAGCAAAAGCCCCTAAACGTGTAGTACTCGAGGGAAAGCAGAAGCACAAATGTCTATACATATGTTGTATTTATAGGATGTGCATTTTGGAGGAGGGATGTCTTTGTTAAAAACTCAACAACTGTGGCTCTCAGAAAGGGCTGAGAACTTGCAATGCAGAGATGCTGAACACTCTGAGAATAACACAAGATCAAATAATTAGGTGGTTGCCTCAACAGAGAACTTGCCTGGTATGGAAATTAGAAAGGAGAGAGGTTTTTTTTCCTGGGGAAGATGAAAGACCATAAAAGGCTAAACTCAGCACAACCCCTTTTATAAATAAAATATGAAAATATGGTTTTCGTTGTATATACTGATAAGATGAACTGTTTGCAAAGTTATACAGTAATACAAGCCTCTAATTTCCTTCAAGCTTTTCCAACCCAGAATATTGGTATTTTGAATGGGAGGATTTTTGTTGTAGTTTGAATAGTTCTAAAAAACAGTGTTTCTGAGAGGATCTGCTCATTTTCCCTCAGCAAGAAGTGTATCCAGACTTAATTGGTACTGTATTTTCTGAGGATAGTCTTAGTTCTATGCTCTTTATCTCCTTCTTTACTAGACTGTTTCTCATACAAATCCTGGAAAGGGGAGAACTGAGGAAGTGACACCATTTTTTCCCAGTTTTCTGCTGCAATTTCACTTCATTTTGCATTCCCACTCTGCTCCAGGAGCACCTGAGTATCTCACAGAATTTAGAAAGAGATTCTCTACAGCCTTAGCAGTTTCCCTCTATTTCCAAGTATGTTATTAACTTTCCCATCCCAACCCCAAAAGAGCTTAAATATAGACTCCTCTACATCTAATGAGCCATAATTAGCTCATCAACTTCTGACAAGCCTAAATAGACTTGTTAGAAAATGACAAGTCTAGTCGATCTCACAGTGGAATGGGTGTCATCCCTCCCACTCAACCCTCCAAGGAAGGAAGGAAATAAATCTCTTAAAAGTTATTTGGAGGGTTTCCAGTCTCCCCCAGTAGCCCAAAAGGAGGCAACCTAGTTTAGGTCACTGTTCTCCTATCCTGCCCTTTTAAAGTTTGTAGACATTTGCACAAAGATGACCTAGATTAGAAGAGATTGTAGAAGTAATTTATTGGTGTGATGGGTTACCCTTCCTCCTTCTGACTCCCTAGATAGAGAAGGGACTGGGATGCTAAAGGGAACAATCTTTGACTTGTTTCTTTCAGCTTTGTCTCTGCACTTGCCAAAGCCAAAATTAGCTCATCAGCTCCTGATGACCCATGCTGATGTTACTATTTAAAATGTTAATAACTCTTAAAATAATAAGAGTCTAATCATCTAATCTTTATTTCTCTACACTACAGCTCAACTAGATGAGTCCAGGGAGCCAAAATTTATTGCATTTATTCCTGGTTATTTTTTTATTATTATTATTTATTTGGCTAGGGAATGCAAAAGTGGCTGTTGAATTGCATCTTCCCTATGTTGGAGAACTGTAATACCTCAAACAAAGGATCCTGCCGTGTTTGGAAAGTGTTGGTTTATATTGGTGTTTTGGTACTTACATAAATCAAAGCTGAAAGTTTGGAAACATTGCCAATAGTTGCAAGTTTTGTGAAATGGACAGACTCCCCATTTAAAAAGAGCACATGTATACACCTGATTGTTAAACTTAGCTGGATACATAAATCTTAATAGTGACCTGTCTATTTCAGTGTATGCAGTTTAGGTCCTTGTCTGTCTAAATGCGCTTTTAGGATCTGGCTTCTAAAGTAGGAAAAATATTACCCACAGAAACATTGCTTGGCTGGCTAGAGCTCTTCCTGAAGTAGTGTAATAAATGTGTTCTATTCCCTCCTGTGCTGGAAAGTAGTCAAACCCTTCACATAGAAGATAGGTCTCCTCAGTAACAAGGACACCTTAGGTAATATAGTCCTCTCTGCCTCAGGAAAAAGAACAAAAACAGATCAGAAAAGGACTGAAGATTCTTTTTGAGAAATTCCACATTGCAGATTCCTCAAGAATGAGTTCTCGTATGACAAAATGTGAAGACCACATCATCAGCAGGTCATTACAACATCTGGGATTTTCAGAAGCTGGTTGAGGTTCTGGGAGTGAAATACCTCTGGAAATCTGTATTAAATTTACAGCTTAAACACTATTGGTCTACTGACTTCAGCAGAGCAATGCAATTTACAGCAGATGAGTCAATGCTGAGTGCCACAAAAAGCCTGTAGAGAAATTAAAATTCCTGCTCTGATAATAAAATGGATCTGAAATCATGAAACTGCAATAAAATTAATATGATTCTCATTTGCTTTTTTAGCAGTTATTACATCTCAGTTTCTGAAAAATATCTATCTTTTGTTTCCAAGCTATGTTTGTGCAGTAGGATTCTGCCCTAGGAGAATCTTATCACCAAGTTATAAATCTCTGAACCCAGAGAATTTCAACAGAAATACTTATTCATTCCTAACTAGCTTGGGTTTAACACTAAGACTGTAATTAAATTGTGTTTTCTTCACTTTTCCCCTGCTGTTTGAGAGAGAATGTGTTCAGCTTCCTGGTATACAATGAGAACTAAGTGAATGCTAATCTATTTTAACCTCAGTGGATTTGAAGGAAAAGATAGACTTTGATTTTATTAATTGTTTTCTGAAATAAGGCTTTTAGGGAAAAAACTCAGAACAGTGCCTTCACATCCTTATCAGGAATTCGAAATAAAAATCCTGTTTTCATTACTCTAGCACAGAACAGCAATTGGTTCTGTCAGACTAATTGAAGCACCCACTGCATGTCAAAATATTATTTTTTTATCAAGTCTTCATTTATAAAGTCAAAGTTAATGAGAGAATGTGCCTTCTGCTTTCACAAACATACTTAAAATTGGCTATATACGACATCTCTGCTACCATCATTGCTATCTAAATTACCAAGAGGTTGTAAGTGCTCCCTTGAGGCACCAAATAAGGTTGGCATGTTCAACTACTGCTTCTTTTTGTTGATTTTTTAAGTGAACATTGGCAAGCAATGGATCAGGAATGACTGGGAGAGGATAACTACTGGGAGGTGACACTAGTCACATAGACATAAGCACCAAAGCAAAGGGTGGAAATGAGTCGGAGTGTCTTCAACAAAGTTTGGAAAGCTACTTTTCACTTTAGTCTCTCCCTGATCGAGAGTTATCCTGGAAATCAGGAGAGTCCTATGTTTTTGGAAAGACAGTCACACCAGACAGGCATGGAGAAAAGCTGGGGTTCTATGTGAAATACATAGATATTTAAGTGTCCTGTTTAGTCTTTTCAGACTTGCCTACAAAGACAGCACTTTGATCAGTCAGTGTAGATCAAGACGGTCTGTTAGTCAGGAAGGTGGTGTGATTGTCACTGGGCCATTTGATATACCCTGGCAATCAGAGAAATATGTTGCACAGACAACTTTCACCCCCTCCCACCACATGATAGATCCAGGAACACACATTTACCTTTCTCACTACAAAACATCACTTTTTCTGGGGCTGCCAGGACAAGAGGACTCCTGTGTTATTCCTGTGCATCCTCCAATGCAAAATATTGTTCATTTAGTGGGTTCAGACAGACAGAACTTGAAAGCAGCATGGCTCTAGTGAAATGTTTTTGGTTCCCTCCTTGCAAGTGGAATACCAAATTACTGTTAAAAACTCTTACCTCCTTCTTTTAGAAGTCAGAAAATGTGACAATGAAAGTTGGGAGCATCAGATAAAGCAGTGTGATATCTACAGAGGAAAACATACGCTATAGGCAACATGCTTACTCAGCAGAACACACTCTTTAGAAAACTTGTTAAAAGCAGTACACTAAGACCAGAAAAACGCTTTGAATAATCAGGATCAGGAACCTTATGAAAGCATCAGTCTTCAGGGAATATTGGAGAAGACAGACAATCTTGACCTTTGCCCTTGTAGGAAATTAACCGTCCTTTTTCTTGAGCAAAGTACAAGCAAATGAAACCTTGTTCAAGTACAGGAAAGAGAATGCAGAAACTCACTCCGCAAAAGCCACAAACAACTCGAGGAGCAGAAAAACACAATCTTAATACTGGCCTCAGAAGATCAAGCTCACACACAGAATCCTTTAGATAGAGTGAAATGATCTGGGTGAGATCTTTTCTCCACTAAGGTCAATGGCAAAACAGCTGCTGAGTTCATCCTCTAGTTCTTGATGTTCTGCAAACGAAGGTGGTAATAGTAGGGAAAAAAAAATGTGATGAAGTTTATTTATATTACCCATATATTTGTAACATATGGAGGTTTTTCTGTATATTAAAAATGTTTCAGGAACTAGATAATGAGCTACAGCATTCATTTCACAGGGGCATAGTGTTATCAACTTACAACGTTAGCAGTGAAGACTTCTGGGGGCACCAAAAGAGTCAATACAACTGCTTTGCAGGACATCCTATCTGTAAGATTGCCCTTTTTGCATTTGCAAAGCTTAGCAGTGCTATCTAAAGAAATATGCATTAAGATATATGGGCTGAGTATTTTTGCCCCTGCTTGTGAGGTGTTTGTTTATGCAGCTCTAACTCCATATGAAAATCAGTACCTAACTATATTGAGGGAAATAAACTTTATGGCTTCCTGAGCATAACTGAGATGCCTGGATCTGAAATGAAACACTGTATATTTAGTGAGTAGAGTCTTACAGATTATGTATACAGTATTTATGTGTCTCTATGCTGTGTCTTGCCCTTGAACAAGTGAGTAGAAGCTTTTCTGGAGCTGCAATGATTAATTCTGTTCAAGGGCTTAATCGAAAAATCTATGAAAGTGAGTATTTTTTTTCTCTCTCCCATAATAACAAATAAAAGCCCTAAGTTGCAGTTAGTTTTAATTACCTAAAGAAAAAAAATAATAAAGCAATGGAAATATGATAAACAAAGGTACTCAGCTAGCTTGCTACACCTTTTATGCACTAATATGAAGTCATCTAGGGCAGAATATTCCAGACACTCAGATCATCATGTCACCTGACTTTCCATGGTGGGATATGCTATGACAGAGCTGAGACCCTTTACTGCCTCATTGGCCATGTGGTCACTCAGTACCCCTTCATCCCACAGGTCTGTGACTTTGTCTCCTAAGCATCCACCAAAGTGAAAAAACTCTTGTGCTTTCTGTGCTATACGGCCCATGCATATAGATCAGGTAAAAGCCAAGCTGTATCTCAGCCTTGAAGTATTAGCCAGGAAAACAGTCTCAGAATATGTTTTATGGCCTGTATTAAGTAAAATGTCATACACTGTTGTGGATGTTATTTTCCATGTGATTGACAAACGATACACAGCTTATGTCTACTTCACAATGAAAAAGTCACTTTAGTTAACATTCATTGTGAAGTTCAGCAGAATGCCATTAGAGGGCATGAAAGAGTAGTTGTGTAGGGAAGGGAACACAGCCTCAAGAAAATAAACTAAAGAAAATAACCTGAATCAAAATAAACCAAGAAAAACGTTTTTAGTGAATCACCTCTGTCGAGCAATCAACTCTGGATGCCAGCTCTGCAAACCCACACTCTCTTCTTCCTTCCTGAGTCACCTGTCACTGCAGGAAATGGGTCTTGGCCACCAGCAAAATCAAGATCAGACCCATTTTGGTCCAGCAACAATATTTAACTTCTGGAATTTAAGTTACGTGTAAAACAACACACAAACCCAAAGGTTCAGAAGTCTAACTGCTGTGCAAGTGACATAGGCAAATCAGAGGGATTACAGAAGCTCAGTACAAGGGGAGCAGCTGATGTCTAAAAGGCTCAGTAAAATAATAAGAGATTCTCACCAGGAAACAGCCACAACAACACATGAAATGTGTTTTAAAGGCATTTAATAGATTTCTATTAACCCCTTGGCCTGTTGGAAAAGGCCTGTGGAAACAGAAAGATGTGTCAGAGCAGAACCACCAGCTGCAAAGAATGTTAGTTAAACAAAATTCCAGCTTTCTGAGAGACCTGGAGGAAGAGAAATGGTCCATCACAAGAAAACCATAATTTTCTCCTATGCACCCCAAGAATAGCTGGAGTGATGTAAAATGAAATTATTTCTGCACTCTACTGTGTACCCACTATTTTTTTCAATATGTCCTACTTTTCCTCCTTCAAAGATCTGTCAGAACCATGTTTTACAAAGGCAGCCAATCTCCAATTGTTTCTATTTTTCATTTCCTATCAGGGAAAGTTAGGGCTACTGTTTTACTCTTGTTTTTGCCAGAGAAGCTACCCGAGATTTGACCACGATGGTAGTTTTTGCTGTTTGTTGATGATGAGGATCAAGGGCGACACCTGATAAAGCAGCCAGCAGATACCCTTTGTGGAGTTTCTACCCGGTGTTTATTGGCACAAGTGTACTGGGGTGCATCAAACTGCTTTTGAGTAAAGTAATTGTGAAGTTGCTAGTGCTATGCCAAAGAGAGACAATACAGTCTGAGACATGGAGGCTACTGCTGTTAGATCCCAGTAGTCAGAATATAACAACTTGTGAAGCATAGAGTTTTTCATGAAGGTTTTTTTAAACATTTTTGTCGTATGTCATGATAGTCTTGTTCCTCTCCAAATACTCCATCCCACTTCGAATCTCATCTTCAGTTATGTCCTTTGACAGTGCATTCCACATGTACACTATGGGCAGTAAGGCAAAAATATACCTTTTGTGGTACGGAGGAACACTAAGCCTTCCTAAAATATCAAGTCCGTCTGAACTGAACTTGGATCTTTTAGCTTAACCATAAAATATAAGCACAGTGTTTTTCCTTCCCTCTCTGTATATTGCTTTTGCAATGTCTACCTCTTTGCAATAAAAGGTGATCGTGCATCCTCAGATCAGCAGTCTGATTGCCACAGAATTATTTTATTTTTCAGAAATAGTGAAGTATGAATGTCAGGATAACTATTCCCATAGACTGGAAACAGACTCTTGATGTGTGATATGGGGATTAGAAACATTAAATATATTCTCAGTTTATAGGATTTCATTTCCTTTTCATGTGACTTTTCTTTGCCTTCAGTTTTATATGTGATTGGAAGGCTTAATAAAAAATGAAGAAGTTTTAACCCCCCTCACTCTTTAGTTCATGCAGTCAGCATTCACAAGAATCAAAGCTTCTGTTTCAGTGCTGTAACAAAACCAACGAAGCTTTAAGGCTTGGCCAAAGAATCAACAGAAGCCTAAAGGAAAGGCATCAACTCATGAGACTGCTGACAAAATGGATTAAACAGACTTCTTACAGTATCACCAATGCTGTGGGGAAAAAAAAGCCCTCAGTTCTACACATGCTTTTAAACTAAGTGCAGCGTTTTGTAAACTATTCACTTTGCTGATACTCAACAAATGTCTATTGATGAGATGACATCATCTGCTAAAGAATATAATCACTCAAAGGCTTTTGCCTTTTTATGTAAAATATATGGACTAATCATTCTTTAACAAAATAAAAACCAAAGACAAAATAAAAAGCAAAGAACAGCAATGGATTTTCATGATCAAGAAAACGTCATAGTCCTTGCTTGCACATAAGAACACTCACTCTATGGGGACTGACTTTTTTCACAAGAACTGGATTCTGGAGGAATCATTTCATTGTGGTGTTCCACAGAATTTCAATACAGGGTCATATTTTCTTTTTTGCTCATTTATTATTAGGTGGTTTAGTGCTGGGGATAACTATCACGGGGGTTTTTTCCAGTTGTCAGCAATGCCATTACACCTGCACTGTCCACACCGGGAGATGATGTTTTCCTGTATGTTATACTGCTGTTTCCTGGCTGCCACCTCCAGTTCTTGCTCATCTACAGGCTGTCTGGTCTTTCCGTGCAAAACAAGATTGGGAAGGAACAAAATGCTCTATAAATATTATTTGTTTGATTTTAGGAATGAAAATTCTCTACTACCTGCTGTAGTAGTTTTTATATATCTACTATTTCCTACTTTTCTGTTTTATTGTTCTCCTGGAGCCAACAGAACAGCATAGGCAACAGACACATACATGCAAAACATAAATACATAAAAACCATAAAGGAAAAAAGAGTTTTAGAGTCCAGGAAGAGAAAGCTCCTTAAGAGCTCCTAAACTCCTTCAGAAAGCTGCAACAGGCAGGCAGACATTACAAGGTCTTCTCCAAGCACTGCCCTCGAAGGGCTGGAGCGGAGCTGCCACTGACACAGCCCCGACTCTAGCTCCAAGCCCTGGAGAGGGTAGGCAGTTCTGTTATGTCCTACAGTTCTAGCCATTACAGCTCTCAGCACCTAGCCACAGCATCACTGGAAACACCAGTCACAGCAGAGTTAAACATAGTGCTGACAATTTAATCAGCAAAGCAGTTGTCAAAAAGAGCCATTATACAGCTTTTGGGCCCTGCATGTCATAGCAACATAGAATGGAAGAGAGAATATAGTACAACTGCTTTTCCTGTGTGAGACTGAGAAATGAGAAAGAGCTCAAAGAAATGAGAAATAAGCTCAAAGTCAAGGGCAGAAGTAGTTGTCTTGAGACTACTATGTCACTAAGACTTCCATTAAAGATTTGCTTATGCTAACTCCTCTGAAGAGCATACTAGAAGTATTGGGGGGGGGAGAAAAAAAAGAGTTAGTTGCACATTGATAAGTGGAACAAGAGCACGTTATGATGTTAATAAATACAGAACACGATGAACAAATAATTAACAGTGTTCAAAAAGAGAAAGTAGTAATAAAATGGTGGTGCTCAAAGCAGCTGAGTCATGGAATTTCAGCAAACGCTGCTTTTATTGCTAAATGATTGTATTGGGGTGGTGAGGATGTGTTAATGATTTAAATGGCTGTGACCCACAAGTCTGTCAGCCTTGAAGCTGACACACAAACTGTGGGCCTGAACACCAGACAAAAACAACTTTTATGGTCTTGCTAACCTTTGCACACTGGACAATAAAATACCACAGTTCCTTTGACATTGTGTCATACTTAAGAATATGCTTTGAAAATTCCTTTCAAATTAAATAAATTCCTTCCTTTTGATGCAACTAGAAAAGCATTTATTTTGAACTAGAATGAAACTGTTGTACTTTTTCTCAGAGGACAATGACTTGGCCAAATTGTAGGCTATATAAAGCCCTGGACTTATTAAATGCCTATTTTTAAGCAGTCTGTGAGAACTACATTATCTGCAATAATCTTTTGACATTGCCATCCAAAGAAACTATTAAAAATCATTTGTCTTGCTACGCTGTTGGACATACACCTCTTTTCAGTAAGATCCACTAGCATATGCCACTAAATTTGAGGGGTTTCACATGTGTTTTTTGTCCTTTGAATAGTAATATGGCATAAAAAGGCGTGACCTCCTGAAGTTTGATAATGCCATTTAGCACCTCCAATCTTTCACATTCATGAGGCTGATTCCACTGAAAGTGCTCCCTCTGAAATTCAGAAGCAGTATATTTGTAGTGAAACCTCTTTAGAAGACATAACTACTTCCCTTGGTTATCCTGTTTGTTTCTTTGTGAAAAAATAAACAAGCCAGACTCTCTTTCTCTGTGACTAGAACTTGAAAAGTTGAGTCAATCTGATTTATTCGAGTAATATGTAATTTGTGAAAGTAAATATATAATTTAATCTCTCAGTATCAATCCTTGCATGGAGTTTTGTATTTTATGACTGTTTATACCTTTAGTACAAAGTTGCTTAATGACAGAGCGATGCTTAATGGTTATTATGCAACATCTTGTGAAATGCTTTGTTTAACAACATTGGCATTGCTTTGAGAGTGGTAGAATATGTTGGGTTTAATTCTATGACCTTGCTGGTGGACTCATATTTCTTTTTTTTTTTAAGCCCTTTATCTTTTGGGTAGAAGGAGGGAATGTCATTGCCAAAAGAAACACTTTTCCTGCAGACATCCTTAGATTAATGATCTATAGACTAATTATAATTACAGAACTAGTATTTTTTTTACACACTTCAAACAGTTGCACATATTAGTGATAGATACAGAGCTGATTCAGCACTATCAACATTTTCTAGCTACTCTGTCATTTTTCTATCAGTGTAGTGATTTCAAAGTCATCCTGAAATGTCTATAGGGCTGTAATTTGACTGACAATATCAACTTCCTGCATCTACTAATAATCCTTCTTCCCAGGTCAGATTTGAGAGTGTTTTGTTCTTCATCTTTTAAGGATTCCTCTGCAGGAAACAGAGGGCTTTTTCAGCTTTCTTCTAGTCAAGTATATGAAATATGCTGATTTAAAATAACGATACCCTAAAATACAGCTCTAACCAGAAACACCTAAGATGGTCATGGATGCCATGAGGAACAGGATCCCTCCTTTCTTTTTCTACTTGCACATTGTTGCTTCTGTATTCAATAACTATTTCCACTATTTGATTAAATATAAACCATCTCTTGCTCTGTGGATTTGCAGTAAGACTTCAAATACCCTAGCATTTAGGAACCAGAAGTGTTCTTCAGACAGAACAGCACATAAATGTTAATTTAGCACGTTTTAGACTTGGGACTCAATTTTTTCCATTCACGTACATCAGTTTTCCACTGCTTTAATTCTGCCAACTTCACCAGACTTACCTCGTTTTAAATTGCTGAATAAGAGGCTAAGGCACCAGGATAAACCAGGCAAAAAATTACCAATCACATTTTATTATATATATATAGTAGAGCTAAGTGCTCATTCCTGACATCTAATTACATGGACTGTTGTGGTGTTTCCCATAAACAAAGAGGACTCAGGATAGATCTAGACTGACTTTAGTCAGCAGACAGCTAGCTAACAGACAGCAGTAAGAATGGAAAGTATCTGAGCACAGGGGTTTAAAGTGCTAAAACCTGCATTTGTGTCTGCTTTTTATTGTGTAATGCATTTGTATCACTCTCTGAAATATATCTTATCTGTAGAAAATTTGCTGCATTTTATTATCATCTTTTTGTTGATCAGTTTGGAAGTGTGTTTGGTTTTTTCAAGGTTCAAGTGCACGGTGACACAACTTTGCCACAATTACAGCTGAATCTGCTGGGCGCCAGAAAGGCAAATCAGATGAGCAAGTTCCCACTGGATGGGGTAAGCACATCAGTAGATCTAGAACTGAAATGTCTACAAAGAAAACTGATACTGATGTCCTTTGGGCTACATCCAGCCCTGGTATACGTAAGGGCAAATTCATTGAAAGCTCTAGTGTTACACTAGTTTTGCCAATAAAATGTTACCTGAAGAGTTTCAGCTACTTAAAATTCAGAAACACACTTAATAAGACAAGCTATCCTGCTTCTTGCCTCTTCATTGAATATCTGGTTATAGCAAGGGTCTTACTCCTCATGTTCAAAGCCATCCATCAGATCAGCCTAAGTTACCATGGATCACCTCCAAAGAGATCTCAAGTGCACTGAGCTCTCAAAAGTCAGGATTAAAACCAAAGTTAGGACTACAGAAGACAAAGCTACCCTGACCACTCACCCACAGCGACCCGTCCTCTTCCTCAAATAGATGAGCTCTTCTGGAAATCCCAGCACTTTCAGATCAAAGTATAAAATCCACCCCTTAATGTGATCTTTCCTCAGAATAAAAGATAAAAAATCCTGGTGTTGAGGTGGTGATGAGAGAGCTATGGGGCTTTGTAATATGTTTACTTTTAGATTCTGGAATGCATTCCCACCGCACAACGTCAGAGTGTGGCAAAACTGCTTCAGCAGGCAGGGAGGTCATTAACGGCATGCTTCTGTGCTGGGAAGAGACTAAACAGGAGAGAGGCACAGAGGGATGAGGGACTGCGTCTCACTGTAGTTTAACTGTGATGAGTGACTTTGGTGGTCTCCATCTTGCACTGTGTTCAGGGTGGTCTACATAAATTAGCAGGACTGGCTTTGGCTAGTGATGTTTTTCATTCTTTGTCTCACAGATAAAAGGTAAATTTTCAGATTCAGAAGCTGTGATCTGATATTTCCTGTGCCATATATTTTATTTCTTATGCCCTATGCGAGGAAACCATGGTTGCATGTGAAACACAAAGGATAAGTAATAATTATTATGCTGTTTATTAGGTCCTACTAGACTAGTATTGCACAATTTTGAGTATAGTCACAGACTCACTATATAATTTGTCTCTATATATTAATTCAGTCCAAAACATCTTAGTCTTCATGATGCTGCATGTGCAAAACAAGGATTATCTGCAAGAACTTTTGAAATTTCATTATTTCTGCTGCTGGAATTAATAAAAGCTTAGTAAACTCTATGTAAATCACTTAAACTATATATGACTGTTTAGAAACAGCATCATAACCTGTGGCCATAGTGTACCGACAAAATAGTAAACTACCCAGACGACTAAGTCTGTAGTGATATTACCTCACTGAGCCTCAGTTCCATGTCTGTTCTGTAAAGTGGTAATTTTGTAAGAATTTATTTCTCATAGTTAGCAGTCACAAGTAGGTTTGAAGTCCTACTCCATTGACCACTGAAAGGCAACACGTACGAGACAATTTGAGGTGTGTTTACACTACAGACTGCTGTAGTGCGAGAGGATCTCTACAGGCTCTACACGCATAAAATTGAATATTTTCTATACTTCTTTAAAGTAGCTTTGAAAGAACTCAGTCTAGAATCAGTATGTTGAACTGGTAAGACAGCTGCTGACATCTGATCCATTTTGACTCCTTTCTAACATATTCATTGTCAAATACATAAGCATGAAGTTAGATTTTGGTTCATTCTGTTTCGTTCGTCTGGGGTTTTCGTTCTTTGTGTCTGATTATGAAGAACTGGCTTTAGTGAAGGCCTTGAACCTGTGAAATTGAACCTGCTTAGCCTTGTCTTCCTGATTAATTCAGCTGAACATGCATGGATTTTCTCAGGAGGACACAGTTGAGCACGAACCTGCATGTTTACAGGTTTCAGGCCTCCACTGTCTACATAGTAGCACCATCCATTTGTGATTACATACATTATTTGTTATATCTCCTCTAAGATTTACAGTAAGTATGCATTCCAGAAAAATAATTAAACTACACTGGACTAAATCCTAATTTCAGGTAAATCAGCATAAAATGAGAGCAATGTAATTGAGATAAGGCTGCTGATTTCAAGTGCACTACTTTGGATTTTTACTGGTGGTGTAGAAATTAAAATCTGGCCTATAGTAGTTATTGTTTCTATCCTGAAAAAAAAAAAAAACCTTCTCCGCAGCTATTTTTCTTTACATTGACAGGGCAGTAAATAAATACTTAGCCCATAAAATGAATATGGTACATGAAATACTTTGTATGCTTGAAATGCATGTAGCTTAATGCAAGTATAGAAATGGATTAGACATTCCTCTTTAGTTAAGAGATATATCAGTGCATAAAGTCACAGTCTGGGTTCATTTAGCCTTTTCATTTGTAGTGCTCCATATTACATGAGTGCAGATCTATTTGAATCTCTTTAATATTCATGATCCTCTCACCAGTCTGAGTGAAAGAGATAAAGCTTTTGATAGCAATCTCAGCAACTTGATTAACAATGCACTAATCATCGCTACCATTGACCTGATTCAGAAATGTTTTCAATTCATCCATCACTTTATAACCAAAGATGATTGCATTACCTTACCATTTTTTATTTAAATAAAACCACATGAGCTGTAAATATCTTGCCATTTACTAAATGCACCTTGGTACCAAATTAATTTATTTTTAAAACTAAATACCAAAATGACCTATAATAACCAATTAGGGCAGGAGCATAGGGAAAACGTATCACAAGTGGTCTGCAATAAAATCAATTCACTTTGACTTCACATCAATAAATGTTAAATTGTGCCAAGGAATTAATTTTGCAATAAATTGTTATTGTTGTTATAAAATCTAACTAACGCATATTACTAGGAGTAATTATCCATATATCAGAATGCATTGAATGTAGAGTGTGCACTATGATTACTCCCAAAATTGCTTAGCATTCAAATGGTAATTTTAGGGATAATGTTTCTTTAACTATAACTTTATAAATTTCATCTGAAATTTTTTTTCAGGGTTTTTCTTTTTTTTTCCTTTACTTGGTACTGCAAAGAAAACAGAAAATGGACTGTGAAAAATTCAACAGATAACAAATATGCTAATATCGTTTAATCAATATTTCTTCCTTTTATATGTAATTGCGGAATGTTGCAACAGTATTAGTAAAGTAGAATACCTCATTTTGAGTGGAATTTCCTTCATGAGTGTTCACTGGAATCTCCAAGCCTATTCATGTCAATAGGTAGAGTGTAGCATTGCAAAAAATATTAGCATCCAGCTCTGTGTGAATATAAAACCTGTAGTGGCCATTAAATATTATTATTGTATGTTAATTCTCCTAAGATTGTGTTCAACCTGAAGCCTGCTCTTACAGGGATTTGGTTCAGAAATTTGAAACTTCAACATCAATGAAGAAACAGAAAATAACCCCAACTCTTATGTATTTGTACAACTAGATAGATGAAAAGTTTCCTGTCCTCCTAATGTTTTGCAGGCCATGAATATCATTCCCTGTGGTGCTCTGGGAATTATTCAAGACTAGGACAAACTAAAGCAGTGTACCCTCACAGTCACCCTAGTGGATATGTCATTCAAACTGGGGATGTAGAAGAGTTAAGCAGAGATTCAAGTCTCTATACTGTTTTGCCTTTTCTAGACCTGAGATCAATGGAACGTTAATTCCACAATTCAGATATTACCCTGCTTTTAATAATACTTAAATATTATGATTAAATTGAATGGATCATTACATGTTTGTAGTTATGATGGTTGTTTTCAGGTCTCCTGAAGCTTCCTAGTTGGTTTTGTTCCTTTGGGGTTTTTTTTATATTTTAATTTTTATGTGCCTTAACAGCATCATATATCTGAAGTTCTGAATTCTCTGTGTCACAGGAGGATACATCTGGAAATATGTCAGTATTTTGGATAACTGGGTCATTAAGCATGGAACCATTAATAGCTGGGTACAATACCTAACAGTGTCCAGTTGCTTTTTGGTGGATTAAATGTAAGTTAGTGGTGCTTGGGTTTTTTTCATTGCCACTATTTGAACTTAAAAATTTTTGGCGATCTCTGTAGATAGGCCAGGGAGTCTGAACAATTTCATTTACAGAATTCGTCACTGTAGTTTAGACATAGTAACAATTATAAAAGGAAGAGATTTAAGGAAGACAGCTCATCTAGTGTTGCTGTTTGCTGAAGCTCTTCTGTGCAACAAGAACCTCAGTCTAGGCAACTACGATTGCTGACTTTTTCTGTGTATAGTAACTACAAAAAGGAAAAGAACAGTGATACAGAACAGTCCTTTATGCATTCAAAATAAACTAAGATGATGGTTAACATTGTTGATGGTGAACTTTGTATTTTCTTATAAAATAACACTATTCTCTTAAATATATCCTTTAGGTTACCTTATTTTCATAACCGCATACGGTACCTTGAATTAGACAACAGAAAGGCTTTTGCAAAGTATTTTAGAATGATAGCTTTTAAAAAATGTGTGAAGTGGCATGGATAAAAATATTTTGAATTTTGTGGGAGCTACTGAATTGGCAGTTTTATCAGAAAGTATTTGTGAAGATTACTAAATCACTTGGTTTTCAAATGTCTGTAACACACATCCTGAAGATGTGACAGAACTGTCTAACATTTTCTTTATTACCTTAGGTTAACTGCTAATGGCTAAAAAGCCAGTGTGCTAGTGGGAACCCAATCATTAGCAAGATTAAATTATGATCATGAAAGTGCACTTTCCTTTTGGAATTGAGCAACACATTTTGTAATGATGAAATGGATGGATCTCTTAATTGTTCCCCACATCCTGTAGTGATAAGGAAGTATTTCAATAACAAGCAGGACATTTTTAACCTCCTTGAATTGCACTGTGAAAAACTTCAACTTAACTGAGCGCATGGGACTTCTCATACTTTGTTTTAGATACTCAGTGTAAGCCCACCAAGGTACGTTCCTGTCTAGATCAATCCAAGTTAGGTGACTGATATAAGCCAGACTCACCCTTCAGGAGCTATACAGAGAGGCTCTCTGAAATTACTCACCTATAGTAGCTAAAATTTGGTGACACAATTTTTATTGTACTGACTTTCTTTTTAAAATATTTCGTGGTCTTATTCCTTACAGAAAGTTTGAATTCTCAGAGATGCCCAAGGGTTTGGTAAACCAGTTGCTGTTAAGTACTTTTGAAGATCCTGACACAATAAATTATTAGGAATATTAAAGAGGTATTTTGAGAATGAAATGCAAAGAAAAAAAAGGTAAAAAGTTAAGAGATCCACCAGACATTTATACTACTTAAAGTATACTACTAAAATAAAGCCTCTGGATGTGAATTAGCTAAATGCACCTTTCACTTCTAGTAGGTGCTTCTGATTCAATTGTTTTTGTAGGTGTGAAAAATAGTTTCTTTTTCTATTACTTTTAAGACCCTTCTGAAGTGAATCATTTTTATCCAATGTGTGATTTTTTTAATAGATTATCTAGATTTAATTTTGATAAAGAAAAATGTGTATCAGCCATTTAATATGAAAATACATGGCCTAGAGAAATGTTATTTTAAAGCTGTTTGCCTTTTAAATTGTAGCAGTCTGTATATCTATTTGTCTAGACTCCATCAAGGGGACTATTGTAGCTGGAGGCATTGGTTTGAAGAAGACTAAAGGGCTACATCATGTCAAAGCCTCAAGTAGGAATTATTGCCTTTCTTGCCTCAGTTCACAGCTGTATTATGTCACCAAATCACATCACAGTGTAATCAAAGATGAATACAATATTTTTTTTCTTTACCTTAAATGCTTTCCCTGTCAATTACAATCAAAGGACATGATTTCAGGTCTGTCAGTTTGCTGGGTTCTCTCCTACTGATGGCTCCAAAACGGTAATCTGCTAAATATAAAATGAATCAGAGAAGTCTTAGAATGATTCTGCTATTAAGAAGACGAATGTTTTTCTCCCACAGGGGACAGGAAAGTAATTGGTCTTTAAAGAATGAAATCAAAGATGTTAAAAAATGACCTTTTTTGGTCCTTTCCTCTCCACCTTTGGCTTTTTTTTTTCCCCATGATAAACCCTCAGTTGTTCAGTATTCTCCTCTTAAGAAGATGGGCATAAGTATTCTAATCAAACCTGTCCAGTTTTGTGTGCCATTAGAGTAAACATTTAACTGGTATCTTGTTTGCTACATCACACTTTTTTCCCCTCTGTATTACTGTCGATTAGGTGCTTTGTAATGGGCAGGCTGTACAGCTTCTGCAACTCCAACTTCTAGGCAGTTTACTGGCTTGATTACATCATTAACCATAATCAAAAACATTTCCCCAGAATGATTTTAGCTTGGTAGTAAGGATTGCTTCCTTTGATCTCAGTAGCATCATTTTACGATAGGTTGCTCCTCATTTACACTACAAATGCTGGCAAAAATGAAAGTGGTATCTTCACTAGTAATACCAGATAAAATAAAATAACTGGTTCAGCAGTCATGCCAGCTGCTTTCATTGATGAACAATCACCTTTTTTTCTTGTAAGAAAAATTACATGTAGAAACATATATATGTGTGTGAATGTATTATTCCATATATTGCAATTTCCTAATGCATATCTTTGCATTCTACTTAACACATTCTTTTTCAGTATTTAAAATGTAGTAAAAAGTATGTCATTGGATTTCAGCCTTGCAAAATGTTTTCAGTCACAGCAAAAAAATATCATGACACCTACAATGCTTGAATATAGACCACAAGTCTTCTCCAAAGCCTCATAGACAGCAGATTTAGTTTCTATGATTTCTAATGATCGGTGCCCTTATTATAAGACTAGTTTAATAATTAGCTCATATCGGTTACCTGCACTATGAAAATATCAATTGAGTAACCACTCCAAAACTGACAACCTAGATGGCAGACTTACCTACTGCAGTGAAATTATACATGTGCTATTCTGGAGCACTAACAGCAATACACCAGATGCATATAATAAAATTCACGTTTGATCTGTTCTGTCTCCAGGACTGAGCTAGAGCTGACCCATGTGGATGTGACAGACAGAGGATGTTCAAAGACCATTATACTGGCAATGCCCTTGATCTCTCCTGTGCTCTTCCTGTCATATTTTACAATTGGGGCTTTTGGTCTTTTATGGTACATCTAAAGTTTACTGGGGGAAGCTGGGAAGTGTTTTGTGGCCTGCAGCATGTGTCAAAGCAAAAGAAAGGGAAGAGATATTTTGTGGACCTCTCCAAGCTGCGCATCTTGACTTCTGAGGATTAGGTTTGATGTCCCAGCTGGTGCTGTTCTGTCCCACGTCCCTACTTTACTCCCATTCAACTGCTCCATGCACTGCAGGGACACAGAACATGGAGAATTTATGTAGCGTCTCATCTCCTTCTATGACAGGGTGACCCAGTTGTTGGATGAAGGCAAGGCTGTGGATGTTGTCTCTCCTGACTTTAGCAAGGCATTTGACACCATTTCCCACAGTGCTCTATTAGAGAAATTGACTGCTCTTGGCTTGGATGGGCATACACTTTCCTGGGTGTAAAACTAGTTAGATGGATGAGTCCAAAGAGTTGTGGTCAATGGAGTTAAATCCAGTTGGCTGCCAGTCACAAGTACTGTCCCCCAGGGCTCAGTACTGGGGCCACTCCTGTTTAATATCTTCATCAATGATTTGGATGAGGGGATAGAGTGCACCCTTGGTAAATTTGCAGATGACACCATGCTAGGTGGAAATGTCGATCTGCTTGAGGGTAGGGAAGGTCTACAAAGAGATCTAGATAGGTTGGATTGCGGGGCCAAGGCCAATTGTGTGAGCTTCAATAAGGCCAAATGCCAGGTCCTGCACTTGGGACACAACAACCCCCAGCAGCGCTACAGGCTGTGGGGGGAGCGGCTGGAGAGCTGCCAGGCAGAGAAGGACCAGGGGGTGTTGATTGACAGATGGCTGAACATGAGCCAGCCGTGTGCCCAGATGGCCAAGAAGGCCAATGGCATCCTGGCCTGTATCAGAAATAGTGTAATCAGCAGGAGCAGGGAGGTGATCCTTCCTCTGTACTCAGCTTTGGTGAGGCCGCACCTCAAATACTGTGTCTGATTTTGATCTCCTCTCTACAAGAAGGACGTTGAGGTGCTGGAGAGGGTACAGAGGCAGGCTACAAAACTAGTCAAGGGTTTGGAGCATGTGTCTTATGAGGAAAGGCTGAAGGATCTGGGGCTGTTTAACCTTGAGAAAAGAAGGCCAAGGGGAGACCCTCTACAACTACCTGAAGGGAAGTTTTAGCAAGATGGGAATTGGTCTGTTCTCCCTGGTTACAAGTGACAGAACAAGAGGAAATGGCCTGAAGTTGAACCAGGGGTGGTTCAGGCTGGATTTCAGGAAGCATTTCTTTCCAGAAAGAGTTGTCAAGCTTTGGAATGGCCTGCCCAGGGAGGTGGTGGAGTCACCATCCCTGGAAGTGTTTAAGAGGTGGTTAGAGGTTATGCTTAGGGACATGGTTTAGTGGTTTTTGATATGGCTAGGAATGAGGTTGAACTTGATCTTGAAGGTCTCTTCCAGCCGAAACTATTCTATGATTCTATGGTTCTATATTAAGTTATTTTTTCCTAACAATCAAAAAATATCTTCAGGTAAGAAAAATAAATAGGGCTATTATAGAACTCCGATAGTTGTTACCTGGGAAAAAGTGTTGTGTGTAGAGCTCTTGATTGCCTGAACTCAGAAAGACCTGAGATATATTCTGCCCTGCACACTAAGTATTTGTGACCAAGAGTTCGCAGGATATTGGTTCTTTAAGAGGCAATATTTACTGTCTGCCACTCTAGTTTTCACTGACAGATTCAACCTCTACTTCAGAAATCTTGTGTATCAACCTTGAAAGTGTCAAAGTTTCTGATGCATTTTTCTTTTGAATTAAAGTTTAAAAGCTTTTAATTAAAGGTGCTTTTGGAGAAACCATGTTCATTCCTGATAACTACTATGAAGGTCTGTAATTTTCTGTAGGTGATGTTGTATAATTCATTATGAGTATTAACACTACAAAATGAAATTGGAGTTTGCCATGTGCAAATTATTTCTGTGTTTAAGGTTAAGACCTCTAGTTTAGTAATTGGTTTGGTAGGGATTCTTTGTTGTCCTTTTTGTTTCTTTCTTTGTTTTTTATTAAGGTGGACAAACACTGTAGGAAGTTCAACATTGTCTTATAGATTTGGAAGTTTGAAAGTATTCAGAACTGTTGACAAAATGCTAAAGACTAGTAGTAGATGGCAAACCCTTGGGTTGTAGAATTTACGGTATCAAAAGCTTTGCAGAAGGTTTTCTAGACTGTTTGTAATCAAAGGGCATAGCGTCAAGGCTAAAAACTAAATACTGCACATTTTATGTCTGTGAGGGTACCTCTGGCTTTGATATACAGGAATTTTATAATGAATTGTAGAATTCCAGACCAAAGTCTTTGATTCTAGAAATCACTTTTTCCAATTATTGTGCTATGTATGTTTATCAAGGACAACAATGAGAAAACTGAAGAGTTTGAAACCTTTAGCATTGTAATGCTGTATTTTCATTTAAACTGTAACATTACTGAATAATTGAACAGAGTTTTAGTTGGTTTGTAGTTGAAGGATCTCATGGAAAAACATACTGAAGCTAATGGGAGAGAGACTGTTAGCTTTGGAGTAAACCCTAAGGACACAACTTAATACAGCACAAAATAATATTTCATAGAGAAAACACAGCAAAGCATTTAATATTTTTCATCTGTGGATTTTCTGCAAGCTTCTCGAAGTGAAAGCAATAAGAAAATGTGAATTTGTCCTGGTGATTCATGGGTTAAAAACACTAATACTGGTTCACTGGTATTACTTATGTTTCTTTTAATGATCCCTTACACTTCGAAATTATTTTCTTGGCTATTGATTCAGTAGTTATAGAATAATTTAAAGTGTTTGTACTGCACTGTAGCTTGAAAACATATCTGATTTCTTGTTCCATGGGTCTGTAATTTCAAAACAGCTCTAACAGTTATTTTCAGGTATTCTCTTAGATTTTTGTTCCTGTGAGGGAGCATATTCCTTGAAGTAACCACCAAGATCTCTTGCCTAAGGAATATATCCGTGATGATGGTTCCAAGAGACTTTTGTCCTTTCAGAGTACTATACAGGCCTGCAATTTATTGGTTCAAAATCAAGTAATAATTCTTTACTTGTTTGACAATCATAGCCCCATTTTTTATTTTTTCCTACATGGTCCAGTTTCTTTAAATTTCATATTTCCACACTTGTGGAGCAAAAAACATTAATGAAAACAGAGATATTTTTGAAACAGGCTACAGAAATAGGTAGAAGGTTTCCAGTAAAACGCACAACTATATATAAAACCCACAACCTATAGAAGGAAAAAAGGTAATTAAGAACATAAAGAATATATTCATTGCATATTGGAAACAAGATGTATGAGGTGCTATCCACGCAGAAATTCATATTCTATGTGGAAGTTTCATACAGTTTTCATTATGAAGCAGAACTAGTACTGGTAAATAGTTGAAATACAAACAGAGTAAATACATTATTTCAGTTATGTATCTATGAATTTCAACTTTCAAAAAGACAGATTTTTGGACTACAGGAAAAATATGCTGTCATAGATTCAGTCTGGAAATCTCTCATTGGAATTCTTTATATAAGGATTCATTAGATTGAGCAACAAAGTGAATTTTAAATATCTTCAATGTATTCATCTAGCGTGGAGATAAATGTTTCTAAGAATAAGTGAGGTGAAAGATATCACTTATAATTTTAAGAAAACGAAACTAATAGAGATTCTTTTTTCATTTTCAGATTTATGGTTTTCAATGCTGAGTATTGAGAGCCACCTTGTGGCCATACTCTTTAATGCACATGAATGATGAGTTTATGGTAGCTGAGAGGCCCTTGATCATTGTTTCACTTCAAAGCAGTTTGAAAATTGAGAAATACAAGTAAATATATAAATACCTCCTACTTCCAGGCATCTAGCCTAAAGTGCTGTTCTCTACTTGACCTGAAATATCGATTTTTTACATTCATATGAAATTTTTGAGATATTTTTTTCTTATTCCCTTATTTCTTCCTTTCCTTTTCTCTTCTTGCATTCATTAATGGATTATAGTATAAAAAGCAAGATAGATAAGTTACATTGTAATAAGTATAACGTGTTATACACATGTATAGTGTATATATATGTACAAAGTACATGTTTAATAATACAATATGAACTATGTTCACTGTTGCTAAAAAATACAAATTCGTGAAGAGTGCATGTTTTAAGAAGCTAATAAGATTTGACAGTCTTAAGCGTTTAGTTTTCTATGTCTGTTAGTAATTGTTTTGATTACTGGAACAACAGTTAATAGTAAATAGAAAAATTTTGTATATCTTTCAAGTTTGTATTTATTCTTATGAGAATAGTTTCAGACATCACAACTGGAATTAATTGGAGAAAATGCACGAAGATGAATTGATTACTCTTAAACACAGCTTCACAATATAGCTTCATGAATTTCTGTCTCATTCTGGAAGAGAGATGCCAAAATTGTGACTGTAAAGGGGCTGATGTAAATACAGGAATTCATCAGTTAAAGAAGCAATCTAGATTTACATGAATTTGTTTTCTGCTCTGTAATGTGAAGTATATGGTGTGTGTAAAGCTGGAGGTTGATGCAATACCCGTACTCTAGCAAGCATTTCCTTTTGGGAGTTTGAGAGGGTAGTGGTGGCATTCCCCGTAAAGTTTATACTTAGTTCTGATATTAGTGGAAATCTTTTTTTCTTTATGTCTGAATTTGTACTGAAGACTCTCAGACAACTTTGGGATTTCTTAGGCAACTTATTCCATCAAACACAAAAATCTTGATTTTCACTCAAACTAAAAATCAAGCCAATAACTAGAAATCTGCAGAGATAAGAAAAAAAAAAAAAACCACTCTGCTATCCTGTTTCTTATTAGGGGAAAATTATGATTAACTAGTCATTTAATCTCATTATTTGTCTGACAACAGCAGTTTGGAAACATTTCAGTTATTTTATGTTCTTATCAACTTTGTTACAATGGAGAAAACTGTTCCTTGTCATACTTTTAAGTAGCACTATGACCAGTCATGAATGTGGTGAGGACAGATTCTGTGAATGGATTGCGTAATTTTGTCTGTGGCTAAAAATGTGCTATGGGATGTAATATTTTATGGGAAGGTACATAATTATATTTGGGGTTTCTAACAAGCATTAAATGAATTTATGATAAATAACATCCCCTGATTAAGTTGCCATTGTCATCAAAATAAAAGATGCAAAGTCTCCATTCCTATTTTTACTACCGCATTCTTCAGTTCTGTTATGTTCAGGTGATTAAAACCACAGGATGATCTGATTAATTTTCATGTATAGGGCTATTAACTTTACAGTTGTTTCTTCAGATTGTGGTAGGAGGTATTCAATATCAGAATAAGCAGGGATTAGCGTGAAGAAAGATAATGTAAATTCCAATTTACTCAGAATAGTGAGTGGTAATTAAGAGCTATTACTGATATGTGCCATCTGGGAGTGTTGAGACAATGCCACCTGACTCAGTTAAAATGGAAATTTGTTGCAATGGAAAGTTATTTGATGTTCTCTTTTGTCTTTAATTCTTTACAAGATTAATTCTTGTTCATTAGTTTAAATCTAAAACATGCCAGTAGAGTGCTTTTCAGGCTAAGATTACAGTGCACAGATTTTAGGAGACTGCACATGGTAACTACAAATGCATGGTGTGTCTGAGCTCCTGTTGTAGTTGGTGGAGTTCAGTGTGTTTCAGACAGTGGAGCCAAGAGGATGCCTGAGCTCAACTGTGAACACATGTTGATGCCCACTGACTGTGAAGGGTGCTCAGACTCCTACTGAAACTGTACATATCTGCATATAGAGAGCTACAGTGTTTTAATCTCAAATTGAGCCTTGCCACATAAAGCAAAATGGTCGAAGTGGGATGTCTCAAATGGTCAGGCAGTTACTCTACTTTCTAGGGATATTTCTCTACATCAGATAGCATTAGCTGGCCCTCTTCACTTCTAGCAGTGTGCAGATTCAACAGATGTGATGGAATTATCTAGTTATATCAAGTGAAACCTCCTCAAAAAAGAAATAGAGTAGGAAATCTTTTATAGGTTGATCTCAACATTGAAAAGTTATCAGTCTGTTTCTATAAATCTGATCGGAAAATCTGTCTGATATTATCACAGAAAACAGGCTTAGGTTTTCCTCTAGTAAGTGATCTCTGGAGATGGTAGAGATGACACCAGTGTTAGAGTTAAGCTTAGCCTCTGTGTTTTCCTTCTGTGGTAAAATGTCTGTGACAAAATAATTGACAATTCCATATTTGGAGCTAAAAAATCAATTTAAAAATTAGCTGAAATCCAAATGCAAAATTAATAGAAGGAAGTATTGTTCTTGAATAGCTTCAGAAGTTTAGATTGGGAATTGCAAAATAAAATATTCTTAGATGTGTAAATTAATTTCTAAAGATAAGAGATTATATTATCATCAAGTTTGCTTTGCTCTATATTTTATATTATTTGTTAGACATTATGTTGTTTACGTTAATTTTATATACAATCTATCATGTTAGCTTTCAAAGTGCATAATGAGAAAATCAAGAAAACCAGTAAAAGTTCTTAAACTATCTGTGACACTGAATGTAATTAAAAGTTTGCACAGATTACAGAAATTTAGATTCTCCACTCCTTTTAATATGATTGTAATTCATTATTCAGTATTACCATCTTGAAACCACTGAAAACTGATATACTGGTGATAACCCTGCAATATGTGTGTGCTATGAAACTCTGCAAACATATTTGCCTTAGCACTGAACCATGATAGATGGTTCTGTTCTGTACAGTCACATAAACTTCCTTTTTATATGGGTAAGTTATTAATTTGTCTCAGAAGTGATTGCATTGTTAGTTACATAACTATTTTCATGTACAATATTAGCTTTCAGTCTTAAAGTATGGAAAAAACCTTTTTTATTTTTATATAAAAAGTGTTCCTGCACTGGCGGGGGTGTTGGACACGATCTTCAGAGGTCCCTTCCAACCCTGATCATTCTATGATTCTATAAAATTTTGCTTCAACTTCAGATACTTTTGTCATTTAAAACAATATAAAGATATGTAGTTCTTTATGTTGTTTATATTTTTCCTTATATTCTTTATATTTTTAAACTAATGTTGTCACTTTAAGTTGTGAATTATGTAGACATACTAATTTTAAGGCAAGTGTTGGCATTCTTTACTATTTGCTTTCCTTCTAGAGTCCTAACACCCCAACACATACAGTGTTACAGATACAAGTTCAACTTTTTAGGTAAAGAATTTTGCAAAGCCTTTTGACAATTAGGCTGCTCGTAAAAGAAGACACAGTTGTGAGATGAAAAACATTTTTGAAGGGAAATACAATGAAGTATGTAATGATTTGAACAGATATGGGTATTGTACAGAAGAAAGACAATATAATGAAAATACTAAAGAAAATGAAGCTCACGGTATGGCATCTAACACTTTTGAACAGTCATTAGCACTAATGTATGCATGATAAGTAAACAGAGTATGAAAAATGTAAATTAATCATGTTTGGAGAGGGCCTATGGAAGCAGCACAATAGCTCTCCTGTCACCTGTTTTTTGCTGCTATGTGCTGCATAAAGCAAGAAAGTAACAACCTCCTCACTTCTTCCCATGCTAAGTAATTTAGTCTCCATGGTATGTTTGATATGTGAGATATTTTTCTTGCATTTCCTCTGAGATCTAGCTGCTATGTGGGTAAGACATTTGAAGTTAGCTTGCTGAAGAAACTGTTTAGTCTGCTTTAAAATAGTTGCATATGAATTACAATATCTTAACGATAATGAGCTCCTTAGTTTTGACTGAGGATTTCTAATCTAGTTTACAAACACCAGACAAAGCAGAACAATAAATTACCTTCAGTGAATTTTTTTTCTGAAATCTCTGTAAATATATTATAAAAATTACTTGCACAAGAAAATAAGTCATCCTTTGCTCAAAATACCACCTTTGGAGAGGGTGTATATGTATGTGCTAGGTACATGCTTAAAGAACTGTACATGTGGAAAAGAGTTTTTCAAAGCTAAATTTCATTATATGCAATTGTCTTCATCTCTGTGATTTTTAAACTTTATAAAGCAATTACCTTACAGACTTCAGGAAGTACAAAACATGTTAGTAAGTGACATAAAATATTGGGACTATAAAGGCTGGATTTGAGGGGATATTTTTTTAAAGAGAGGTGGGTTATAAAACTTTTTTCAGTAGATAGAGGTTAAAAATACAAGGGATCTTGTAATTTACCAGAAGTCTGTGGGAAAATAGCTGACATTTGAACATGATCAGGTTGTAAAATTGAGCTCTATGGAGGTGACTGCACAGTACTCCTTTCTTGCCTGAGTTGGTTTCCTTTGTCAGCAGGCCGAATAGTTGCCTCAGTTTAACTGACAATCTCTCCCTAAATTCCCAAGTCTGATGGCCAAAAGAGCATAATAATACAAACCCTCTTGTTTTATCACTTGTTAGGTGCTACTTTTAGATGCCCTATAAGGTGTGTAAAGGTATATGTTACTGTCGAAACTGACTTTGAACAATCTTTAATGGTTCACAGGCTTCAGAGTTCAGCACTGAGGTTACAGGACTCCAGAGAGCAGCCTGCTAGTAGTTTGGAATAAAACTAAAAAAAAAAGACAACACTGTTGTACAAGGTGTTGGTAATAATCAGATGGTGATCAGCATAAGTCTTACAGATGTAATTTCTAAAATATATTTTTTCATCCTGAGGGTACAGTGGATAAATTTATGAAACAGTAAGGCAAGGAGATAATTCTGGAAGAGATGAGGCTATGAAAATCTGATATGGCATGCCTGTGAGTTGGGACAGGGGCACAAGGCATATAAAATTCCTAGGAAACCAGGTTTCACTGGTCCCACCACTTAAAGGTCTGTTGGTTCCTTAAGAGATCTTTTTTTGTGTTAGTACTTTATCAAATAAAGTTAATAATTATCATTTACTATAATTAGCCAGATGATACTGTATGAACATTGCAATATGGAAATTCATAAATACCAATAATTTTTTCATATCCTTTGGATATTTCTTAGAAGTGCTTATCTTGTAAGATTTAACATTTGGCAACTTTGAACTATAATGTGTTACTAAGGAATACTTTTTCTTAAAATAGCAAAGATACAGAAGGAAAAAATATATTTAGTTCTGAGACTTGTTTAATATTATTAGCACACAAAACTTTGTGATGCTAATTACATCATGAATTTTCTTATGGGTCTTCATATTACACAGGTATTAGTGAAAAAACTTATTTTTATGGCATTGCAGATGGTCTGATGTTCTAGTTCGGTTATCTTTTTTTGTTGTTGTTAAAGTTCAGGTTACCTAGTTCAAGTTACTTAATGAGTGGTGAGTACAGTTTTGACTCTTTTTAGGTTAGCAATTTGTACTACTTTTATTGACTTGCATTTTTTTATCATGTCTGTTTAATATTGTAATGTTTATTTCTTCCATGCCAAAGGGCAGAAACTAAAAAAGTGAAGAAACCAAGCCATAATACCAAATTCAAAGACATTTAATACCTAGGGTTCATCTCTCCAAAACTTATTTACTTGTTTTAAGATTAATTTCCAAAGAACATTTAGGAGAAAATCCGTTATTCTGTAGAATACTCAGTCTGTCACTTTGCATAGCTGTGAAGTTGAAGTGGACTGTTATGGTTCAATTATGAAGTGAGAGATATGCTTAATGTTTACAAATGGAATTTTTTCTTGCAGTTAATGATGTCTCAGTATAGCCTTTGAGGAGGAGTTGCACTAAAAATTGTGATGCTGTGTAATAAGTTAGCTGCAGCTGTATTGGAAAGATCTTGAAAACATTTTCTGCTTTCATTGCCTCAGAGTAAAAATGCATCCAGTATTGTCATGGCTCTGCAGAGTGGCAGTTTTGAGTACGTAAAGCAAAGGAGGTGTTCTCAAATATAATATATTTTTATAGAAGTCATGTAGTATGTTTCCTCTTGAAGTAGAAATATTAAAATCTTTGCGCAACTAAGAGCAGCAACCAAAGGTTTAACTAGGTCTCCAAATGATGTCAGTATTCAAACTGAAACTGTTACAAATTCATCCTTGCTGTTGCAATGCTGTCCTTGCATGTCATCAAACTGTCTCTCTCTCTATCAATTTCTTTTCAAGCTTTATATCTTCCCTACTGGCTACTTTTCTAACAGCATACTGAAATCTTCTACTGTCAGCAAAACAGACCAAGATTGATGTTTTTTTCATCTGTGTTCTCCAGGTGGTTAATGAATATGATGACAGGACTTCCTGTTTCAAGGGCTGGAGAAGAATAAATACCTTTCTGTATTTTACATGTTTCATGTATCTATTCCCAGAGAGAGAACAGTTTCATTCTAAATCGATGAGAAAGAAAACCAGAATTTTACGTGACTTTGCATGCATTTTAAAATTGTGATGTTATACAATAAATTCAGTCTTAATTGATGTGCATTTTCATATTATTGCTAAACTATAGTGTTTTGACATGTCATTTAATAAGGTTTGAGATTATTTAGGCACAGATTTCTGTTCACTGTGAAGTCCAGGTTTTTATCATACTGAAGCAGTACAAAAATGTTATTATATAATCTTTATTGCACTTGCTATAAATGATAGAAAGATGCTTACCATTATATAATATATGAAAATTATTGTTATTTTTACTGCATTTTCACTCAGTAGTGGAGGTTTAACTGGGTCATTATAACCAACATTTCCTTTCTATCTAAACCTAATGCTGTTTTCCATGTGTGTTTTCACAGAATTATTTCTTATTCTAAGCTCTTAAGCCCTCTTATCTGGGAAACAGTAACCAGTTCAGTTATAAGACAGGCACTACAGCCTGTCTTGAAGTGATATGTTAGGTTACTTTGGTCCATGTTATATAATTATGGCTCAAGTTGAGGTAGCATATTGTCTGTACAAATAGTTCCTTTTTTTGCTTTATAACAGCTAGGCAGTAAGTGAGGTATTTTGAAAATGTCTACATCCTTGTAACAACTGGTGAGTTGTTGCAAATCCATCAGCTATGCATGGTTAAACTTGCATTCATGATTCTTTCTTGGCTTGTCTGACTGACTTAAAAATCTAATATTTTAGCAATACTAAATTTTCTTAGCTTGTATTGTCAGTGAGGTCTGTAAATGCTTATAGATGCATTATAGATTATAGAACTGAAGAATCAAGGATTAAATTGAATGTTTACCTCTTGTTCAGGGTTTTTAATAATAAAAGATAAACAAAAAAGTGTACAAAAGATAAGTATCATCTAGCAATATCTCAAGACTGATAGTCATACACAAGGAAAATTGTATGGCTTTAAAGAGGCCATTATGCCACTTCAAGAAAAAAAATGCAACTATTTTAGAAGATGGTCACAACTTGGATAGGCTTCTTGGCAATTACTTCTAATCATCTAAACTTCCCTTCTCTTTTTGTACATTTTTTCTAATTGTGGTTCAACTGCATTAGAACTGAGTGATACTTCACTCTGCAGTGATTCTGTTTCACAAACTGCAGAAAGCCAGTATGCTATATAGTCCTGAAATATTTTCAGTAGTTTTACTGAAGGAAGCTCTGCCCTACAGAAAATTATGTGTGTATGTAGAGAGAATTGTTTTTAGTGCAACAACTGAAAAAAATAACCAGTGGCCTGCTGAGGACTAAGTACAGATAGATTCCTATTCTAAACAAGTATTTCTGAATTACAAGTTGACAGGAAACAACCCTAAACCAATAGAAATCTACACACACAAAGAGGAGAAAGTTAGGAAGGAAAACTGTTACAATACTATCATACAGAAAATTAGTCCTGGATTATGTGCTCCTGATGACTGCATTCAAAAAATTGTTATCTTTACACTGATAGAGGAAGACATTTAAGCAAAACAGTCATACGGCTCTCCTTTCTTTCTCCTTCAGAGGTATTTTTAGAGCACTTTACAGAACTTAATTGATCAGATCAGTAACTCATAGGTTTAAACAATTCTAACTTTAATATAATGAACTTAAATCTCCAGAGGGAGACAATTAGATTATTGACTCTTTCAGGAGAAACTCAAACTGATTCACATTTGTTTGCTAGAATTACCTTCTTCAAATGCTGTCTTGCCAGATACCCGCTAATTATAACCAGTAAAAGAGTTGTTGGCAGTAAAAGTGTTGGGCAGAGATATTATTTAAGGATAACTATAACTATACTAGTTAGATACATTTAAAAAGTGAAGATATAGGGAATGAGCATGCATACTTATTAAGTAGAATAGCATATTGGCCCGCCTGAATCTATCCAGAAGTGATCTGTTAGGACATGCACGTCATTGTGATTGAAGAGAGCTCTTGGTGATCCTTGGGTTCTTCACAGGAATCAGCTGCAGTGAAGCTAATGCTGCTGTTCCCAGGAAAGAGTGAGGGTAATAATATGAGGGCATATAAACACAGAAGCACCACCAATCCACTGTATCAAACTGTTGGGTATTTTTTTAAAAAGTGACTGATTTATAACTTTGCAGAAGAGCTTCATGACAAGTTGTTTATGTATAATTTGGTATGGTACTACATGTTTAGTAAGTACTAATGATTTTCCATGTCATGCTGTTTCTCAAGCAATATGAAAGGTAATACAAGATAAGGACTGTTTAATAAATATATATTCATCACAGAAATGTAGTCAGCTTTTAAATCCTTCAGGGGAATTTCTTCTAAAGTTAATTCTTTGCTTCTGTAATAAAATAATAAATTAATCCTACTACTACCACATAACATGCCACTTCATCCTTGTCCTAGATACAGGTGCTGATAGCTTAGTTACTATGCAGACGGTACAAATTGAATAATACAAATAAAAGTTCTAATTCATGAAAGGAGAGTCCTCAGGTAAAATCACTGTAGCTTAAATGCATTCTTTTTTTCTCCCTTTCAACTCCAATCTGTATTTCTTCATGTTCAGTTTCTTTGATAAACTGTTGGAGAATGTTACTGCCCATCTTCATGGTTTGGTATTTTCTCTAGATTTCATATATTTGCTCTAACTGTGAAAATTAAAGAGGGTTTTTCCTGTAACAAGAACTTATTGTATCTTGACTTACTATTCAGAAACTCCTTCTCACGGTTTTATTGACATTGCCTAAGTTTTTATCTGTCCCTTTGAAACAGCAATTGTGAACACAAGACTAAAATTTATGTTGAAGATTTTGACTTATATAGATTCATTAATATGCAATATGTGTGTAGTAAATATTGAAGAGCACAAATGGTGAATGATCATGTAGTCCTTTGATCGTGTCTTTCATTTTTCTCAGTCTTCATACATACTGACGTCATATTAATTTTTTGTATTTCAACTTCCTTTTTTTGACTGTGCTTTTCTCAGCCACCCATTTCTTCCTGAATGGATGAAAACTTCTCCCATCTTACCTTGTATCATAAATTTTGAAAGACAAATCAGTATTCTTTAAATGAGCTAGCAGAGCAGATTCAGCAGTATGATTAATATGAATGAGACAGAGGAGGCTTTTGTCTTGTTGGAACTTTAAACAAATTAGAAGGTCAACCTAAGAATTCACTTTTGGATGTCGTCAGGAAAGTTACAGAATAGCTATTCTGGAAATTGAATTGTATTCATCACACAGTAGTAGTACTAATTAAAAGTGCCCTTCATTGAAGGCTGCAGCAAGGTGTCTGTGTCCGTTTAGGTGTCTGTGATATCTGTGCTATCTGAGCACCAACACTTATCAAGGGAAGCTAATGAGGCCTTAAAATTAAGAGCTAATGCTTTGCAGGGTGTCAGGACAGTGCAGAGAATGAAGGATGGGAATAAATTGCTCAGAATTGCTCAAACCAGTGAACAAATGTGATGGTGCATTCTGAACAAACTGCAAGTGCTGCCCTATTCTGAACTCCACAGAAAGGAAATTACAATGATTGAATCTTACAGTTACAAGCATGAAGTTTTGCTATAGTAAGGTGATCGTGAGAAAAATAGTAGAATAGCCTGTGATATTTCTGTTACTGGAAGAAAATATATGATAGTAAAAAACTGTGTTATTAGTGGGGGAAAAAAGCACCATCTTTCAAAGTGCAAACAATATCTTCAAAATGAGGTTACAGAAAGGAAAAAATAAATAATTTACAAAAAAAGAAGAAAAAATAAAATCCGGTCTTACCAAGTAGTGGGATACTTAGTCTGTCCTAGATGAGTGTAGCAATTGGAGATTAAAGAAAAGACATAAATTGACGTTTCACTTATCAAGTAATTTACTGGCAGCTGCTTCTCATAATCATGCTGTATTACTCTTTTTTACTTGTTTTTTAGATAAAACAAGAAATAATATCTATAAACCTATTAAAAAAAAATCATTCTTTGATTCATGTAGTATTGGTAGTTCAGACAAAAAGCGTGCAGCTTATAGTATTTATTAATGATGATACCTTTGTGATACCAGATGCAAGAAAAGGGTAAGGAAGGGTGATATCTTCTTTTAAGTCTTTAGATGAAATACCCATAAGCTTGATTAAATTTTTTTTCTGGTACATAGGCCTCACTTCTCATTAAAATTAAGCAGGACATTTTTCTGTGTCTAACTGTGACATTTTTAATGTGTCTTAATAAGAACTGCATGGAATTGAAGACATTTAAAAGAAAAATATAGATAGCAACAAGCTAAACTAGAAATTTATTGAATACATACTGGTTTAGATGCACACACACATGTAAGCAAAGGTCATAAATCTACAGCCCTCTTGAGTAATAAGGGAGGGGAAAGAAAATCAATTCTAATCAGGAGACCAATGCCGGACCTCATAATAACAACTTCTCTGTACACCTGAGGCACTTAGTAACATTTCTTATAAATGTTAAGCAAAACCTTTTAGTCTGTAATAGAACCAGATGGGAGTAGTATAACTTTTTTTAGCTTCACTTACCTTATTCCCAAATTGTTGGTGGTGTTGTCTCTGCAACCACTAAAATCCAGATTTAATAGAATAACCATGCAATTCATTGGCACAAGAGCTTAGAAGGTTTGTTGTCAAATACGTTGCCATTAGAAGATATGCTGTGTGAGCAGTCTTCCAAGCCATCAGTGAGATATGCAATTTATTTTTTTATTTTATTTTCTCAAGTGTAACTTAATAACATTAGGTTAATTCATTGTTCTTGAACTAATTTGCCTTGTACCCTTATAATTTAAAATGCCCACAAACTTATGGCAAGACAATCAATTCAGCTTCTGTGCAGTTAATGGAGTAATCAAAGGTAGTTAGTGATTTGATTTGCTTGGCATTTGTTTTTTCCTATGTCAAAAGTGGGCTGTGAGTTTTTCATTAAGAAAAGTTCATCATCATTTATGTTCAAAAAAATTTAGTGTCTTTATACTGGTTATTGTATACTGGTTACTGGAAGTGTAATACTTCATAGATTCAATAAATGAAGAGACAGAAGCTCTGAATGTTAAATATTTCAAGTATGTTTTTTAAAATATGTGTGGTAGATTTTAAAAGCATGTGGATATTCTTTCTGAACTCAACTATATGGATACGTTTAGGTGTACCTATGTATTTTTAAATGGTTGATCAACATCAAGTTTGTAAGTACTTGATTGTACTCAGACTAGCATTGCCATATTTTAAGGTGTTTTCTGTCACAGACTTTTACCCTTCCTCCTGCTTTTCCCTATATTCACAAGTTCCTTTCTCTAAATTGGTGAAATTTTAAGTCCTAAACCTCTAAACAAATGTATATATAGTACAGTATTTTTCTCTTCTTAGTTTTCCATTAGTAAGTTGCCCTATCTTTCAATCACAGTTGACAGCATAAGCAATCAGTTTACAGAAGTCTGTAATTTTTAAATTCTGGAGATTTAAGAACAAGGTTTGGCCTTTTCAGCTACAGATTATAGTATTTAAAGTGTATTTTTTTATATTGAACAATTGTGCTTTTTGAAAAGTAGTTATTTTAATACCTGTAAAATAGTCATGTGACACCAATATAAAGAACTCTACTAAAAAGTGACATTGCTCATGGTTGTGTAATCATGTAGGAAGATGTACTTTATTAAGACAAAAGCTGGTTACATTGTTAAATGCTTACACCATGCTCTGAATGTAATCAAGATAAATCCAAATTTCTGTGTCACAATTGCTCTCGGATTTGCAGCTGAAGTGAATTTTCCACATGCCTATCTTCTGAGAGATTTGTTGTTGATAAACTATAAATGCAAACCTTGGTGGATTTCTTTTCTTTATGAAATACTTGCTTCTATTTGCTAGCTCATAAAGAATAAGCTTCATGAACTGCACTGCCTTTTTCTCACTTTCTTGTTTATTCATTTTAAACACTACAGCAGTTAATTAAATTTGCCTAAAAATCATGTGTAGTTAAACGCTGAGTTTCATTTCCTTTAAATGAATAGTAAATTACTACTACTAAAGCAGAAAAGATCAGTTATTGAGAAGCTGGATAATTGTGAAGCTGAGAAATGTGGTTTTCCTACAATATTTTTCTTTTCATGTCCTCCTTTATAATTGCATTCCCATCTCCCTATTTATTTTTGTGTTTGCAGAGATTTATTGTTCACGTTTGGCAGTATGCCAGTACTGTGAACCATATTTTGCTTTGCTTTACCCATTCTGTATCCCTTAAATCAACTTTAAGCGTCTGTGTGTCAGGTACTAGTAAATGTGAAGATTAAAAAAAAAAAAAATCTTGAATTAATTCACTATAATACACAGGATTGAAAATACAGTGATAGTCAAAAAATACTTAACTCTTCTGTGGTCTATGGAAAAGTAGAGAATCTCTGCTGACAAAGATAATAAAAAAATCTGTTTTAGAGAAAGATTAGAGTCATTAACACAACCCTACTGGTGTCATACTCGGCAGCATTTGCTTTTGGAAGACAGTGAGTGCGACAGTTAGGTATGATGGCAGGAAAATCAGAGGTGTTTGTGGCAAATGAGGGACGTTGAAACATGGAGATCTGAGAAACCAGTAGCCAAGGGTGAGGGTAAAGAGATTGTGTACAGCATGCTTTCTGAACTTATATTTAAGCTCGTATAAGCTTGCTTGAAGGGCATTTATTCCAGTTTACAACAGGGTTACCGTGCCTTTGCTCCTGTCATCTTAGTTGTAATAAAAGAGCTGTACTTTGTGTAATATTTGAGCTTTAGCCTAAATCCTTATTTCTGAACTGAAAGGCAACAGTTCTCATTGGGTTAAAACGGCATGAACTCTGGTGGTTTTGATTTCCTCTTTAAGTGGTTGAGCTTCTTTATTCCTTCCCTGTTGCTTCTGGAAGACACACTGCAAAGTAAATGGAGTTTCAGAGTTTGAAAGGGAAGTGTATTAGTTTTTCATAGAATCATTAAGGTTGGAAAAGATCTCTAAGATCATCAAGTCCAACCGACTACCCAAAATTATGATGACTGCTAAACCATGTCCTGAAGTGCCTCATCTACATGTTTTTTTAATATCTCCAGGGATGGTGACTCCACCACTTCCCTGGGTAGCCTGTTCCAATGCCTCACCAATCTTTCAGTATAGAAAATTTTCCTAAATACCCAATATAAAGGTCTCCTGGTGCAACTTTAGCTCATTTCCTTAACTTTGAGTCAGGATTCAGTTTAGATGAAACATGATAAAGCTAACACCCAGAAATCACAGAATCACAGATTGTTAAGGCTTGGAAGGGACCTTGAAAGATCATCTAGTCCATCCCCCCTGCCAGAACAGGACCACCTAGAGCATGTCACATAGGAACACATCCAGGCAGGTTTCCAGAGGAGACTCCACAACTCCTCTGGGCATCATGTTACATAGCTCCATCACCCTCACAGTGAAAGTTTTGCCTTATGTTTCTGCGTAACCTCTTATGCTCCAACTTGCACCCATTGCCCCTTGTCCTATCGTTGGACATAACAGAGAATAGTCTGGCTCTATCCTCCTGACACGTGCCCTTTACGTATTTATAAATATTAATGAGGTCACCCCTCAGTCTCCTCCAAGCTGAAGAGACCCGGCTCCTTCAGCCTTTCCTCATAAGGAGATTCTCCACTCCCTTAATCATCCTTGTGGCTCTGCGCTGGACTCTCTCAAGCAGTTCCCTGTCCTTCTTGAACTCAGGGGCCCAGAACTGAACACAGTATTCCAGATGTGGTCTCACTAGGGCAGAGTGGAGGGGGAGGAGAACCTCTCTCAACCTACTAACCACACCCCTTCTCAATCACCCCAGGATGCTATTGGCCTTCTTGGCCACAAGGGCACATTGCTGGCTTATGGTCATCCTGCTGTCCACCAGAACCCGCAGGTTCTTTTCCCACATGCTACTCTCTAACAAGTGAATCACCAACCTATACTGGTGTATGGGCTTATTCTTTCCCAGATGTGAGACTCTACACTTGTCCTTGCTGTACTTCATTTGATTTCTGCCTGCCCAACTCTCCAGCCTGTCCACGTCTCACTGAATGGCAGCACAGCCTGCTGGTGTGTCAGCCACTCCTTCCAGTTTTGTATCATCAGCAAAGTTGCTGAGGGTGCACTCTGTTCCCTCATCCAGGTCATTGATGAATATATAGAATAGTACTGGGAGACATATAGAATAGTAAGGGAGATATGCTTACAGACCTCATTACACAGTGGGGTAGGCTGGATGACCTGACATTTTGCAGACTAAGATCCCAGCCTCCTACACATGGGGAAGGTAAAAAATGAGGGATAGATGAACAGTTTGATTCCATACTATGAATTTATTAATCTACACTGTGCTGAGCTGATGCAGGGGCTGGTGGTGGGGAGGTTAAGTTAATGTTAAGTATAGTGTGTGGCCTGCTGCCTCAAGTCTGCCTGCTTAGTCTGAAAGAGTTGCTTTCAAGGAAAATCATTATGAGAGTTCTCAGTTTTGGGTTTCATACCAAGTATCAGTAAATATGGTTATCTGTTTAAGTGAAGCTATGTCTTCATGTAAATGTTCTTTTAAACAATTAAGTGTAATCTTCAGAAAGTAAGAGTAGAAGTCTATTTTATAGAATATTATGTCATTGGTATTGATGAAAAGTTTGACATTAATAGAAATAGTTTCATATGACTCATAATAATATTCAATGAGGTTTTTTTCCTGTAATTTTTTTAATACAGTGCTTCTTGTACCATCAATAGAAGTGTATTCAATTTTTATGCTTGTCCATTCTAGGTACAGAGATCCAGAAATAAGCAGTTACGTGAACTGTTTCCAGATGGATTTAGTATTCATCATGCAGGAATGCTGCGGCAGGACAGAAGTTTGGTTGAGAATTTGTTTTCTAATGGACATATCAAAGTTCTGGTTTGTACAGCTACACTTGCCTGGGGTGTCAATCTTCCTGCTCATGCTGTTGTTATTAAGGTAAGAGCTTCCATTACTCTGCACATGGGTATTTGTCTTAAAAGAAACCTGTAAAGAAGCAAAGGTAGCAAAATCTTTATTGTGGGTTTTCAGCCTGGAGGGGAAATGTCTGATTGACTTGAAATGTTATTTATATCTCATTAAACTGATTCTCTCCAGTGGGAGTCTAGTTTGATATATTTAAATCTTTACTATACAAAGATTATGAAAGGATTAGTTAAAGTACACTTCTGAAATCATGCTATATTTGCCTAATTTCAGTATTCAGCTCATCAGGATTATATTCATGTGTATTTATGTTAATTTTTATTAACTTTTCCTCAACCAGGGAACACAAATATATGCTGCAAAAAGAGGCTCCTTTGTTGACCTTGGAATTTTAGATGTCATGCAGATATTTGGTCGAGCTGGACGGCCTCAGTTTGACAAATTCGGAGAAGGCGTCATTATTACAACTCATGATAAACTCAGTCATTACCTGACTCTTCTTACTCAGCAGAATCCAATTGAAAGCCAGTTTCTTGAAAGCCTTGCAGACAACCTAAATGCAGAGGTAACCTTTGATTAATTTAAAGAAACTAGCAAACTTGGAAGGATTAAGATTTTTGTGAAACAAAAATGCAATGTTGTCATGCTTACACTATCTAAAATTGAATTTTTTTTTATTACTGGTAGACTGTTAGGTGTGTATGTTTAAGAGGAGTGAACTGTTACACATGTGAAAATGTTGGGGCCTTTTACAAAAGGTAGTAGGTATAGAAGTAGTACGGAAGATCAAAATACCATTAAGATAAAACTGTAGAAACACAGCATTTGCATTTTAATCAGAAGTGTTTTTATTAGTATTTTGTTAGTGTTCTGCATAACTGCACATTAAAATCCAGAAAAACAAGATTAAAGTGTGCTGCCTATATATAAACAAACTTAACTTCATATGATTGACTGTAGTATAAGAAGAATAATGTACTTGGCTTGAACTCTCTTTTCTCTTTTACAATGGTAATCAGAATTGGTTTCTTATAAATAGCAAGTTCCCAGTATGCTTCGATTTAAATCTTAAAATGAATTTTCTCTGAAAATTCTGTGGTTGCATTGAAACTACTGACCTCTGTCATGCTAAAGTATAACAATTCAAAAGCTATCTCTTGTAATAACCAATTAAAAATATGTATATATACACACACGGACACTTTTTACAAGGAAACCTCAGAAATTTAAACAATGTAATCGATTTAAATGAAGAAGATAATAATGTTTTTCAAAAGTCTTTATTCAATAAAAGTAAAGGAGTTCAGCTAAACTGAAATGTCTAGTGACATGTTAAAACAGAACAAGCATCTTAAAAAAACAGGACTATCCCTAATAGACCAAATAAACCTCATACTTTTCAAAGGGATAAAAAGTTTTATCTATATAATTCTTACACGTTTCTGTTTATTTTTACTTTTTTGTCACTTTAAAATCTTTGCATTATTGAATCATAAATAATGATTTTAAAAGGAAATTCTGGAAAGGAGCAGAAATTGATACAGTGGCCTTTTAAAATATTAAGATTCATTCCTTGATTCTTCACAAATTACTGAGTTTGATCATTCGTGATTTTGGTTGTTGGTTTGTTTGTTTTTCTTTTGGGGGTGTCTTATAAGTTATTTCTTCAATTCCTGTTAACAGAAAATATCTCTGCCCAAATATGGTGTCACATCCAAAGCAGAATAAAGTTTGACTATATCCCAAGTGTTTCCACACACAGATGTGGAGGGATGAAAATATTGATAGCTGTCTGCTCTCACAGCTACTCCTCTTTACCTCAAGGCTCTGAAGTGGTCTGAGTACAAAAAGGGAGAGAGAAATAAAACTGCTCCAGAACACGAGGCACAAATGTGATTAAAAGGGTCCATTTGCAATTTTCCCATCCCTCTTTCTGTCACAAAGGAGAGAGGAAAAATAAATGGAGGCATGCTTGCAGTGGGCAGATGTAGAGCTTTCAACCATTTCCCTTTGACAACACCTATGTATTTTTGGAGATAGACACCTGTAAATGTTCTCTAAGCAGAACTGGGTGGACATTCAGTTCTTTAAAGTTGGATAGTAGCAACTTACACATTAGCAGCAAAAATTTGAATCCTAAAGTTGGTTGTGAATGCCAGGATTACCTGTAGTTACTGTTTAGCATGCCAAAGAGTTAGGAGAGATGGTTCTGGTCTTGAGATACTGTGGACCTTTTCACTAGGAAAGATTCCAGACAGATTTATTCTTTTTCTTAAGATATATTTAAACAAGGAAAAAAAAGAGTTGACTGTTCTTTCCTTCACAGCAAAGGATTTATTTTTGTACTTTTTTAATTTTGATATTACAAGTATCAAAAGGCCACAGAAGGCCTTCATGTCAGTGAAGAATTACAAAGATAGTGGAGTAAGCACCTGTTGTGACCTGGGTCAGAGAGGATCTCTATGACTGACTTATTGTGAACAATAAACGACTTGGCTATATGCTGCTATTTTCTCAGGCTTGATCTGTATTGCTCCAACTTGTCTGGAGGATGTCTGGCTATGCTGGTGTGCCCACCTAAATTATACCTGGAATGTAGAAGTGAATAAAGAAACATTTATTTATTTATTTATATCATTTTATCAGTGCCAGTAGAATTGATCACCCTGCTCATAAGTAAGGTTGCCTGAAATATAAGATCTGGAACAGTCCTTTAGTCCTTTAGTAGTGGAGATAAAGTCTAATTTTTTTCTTTTATGGTGAAGATTTTGTACTGAGTGATGGTATTTGTATGGAAGATGTGATTGCATATGAGGAAAAGAAGATTTGACTTGATGAACCAGGAGTTCCAATCCTATTTCTTTCCTCTCAGCTGAGAATGCTTAGTTAAGAAAGTGTGAGATGTAAGGTATTAATTTTCAATGTGTAATATTCTGCAGAGAGAGAGGACATAAAACAGATGATTTTTATACACTAGCTTAAAGAAAGGGAGGGGGGGTTGGGGTGGGCACAAATGAATTTACATTCATTGAACTTTTTATGAGGAGGGAAGAAAAAAAAATCAACAATTAATTCTATTTTCAGTATCAAAAAAAAGACATATTTGGTTACAGTTACACTTTAGGATTCTTCTCCCCTTCCTCCTCTTCCACTGTACAGCTGGCAAATTCTCAGTTTTAAGTCCTAGGTATTTATCTCACAGGAAGTGTTTAGAATGGATTAATAAAATATTTATACTGTAGCAAGTGTCTGCCTATGTTTCTGTATCTTACTCTACTAGGTAGTAAATTAAGGTACCAAACTGCTGCTAGTGTTGACTTTGGTGCAGTTAACACCAAATAAAATAATGAAGGTGAAACAGACTGTTAGAATACAAAATAATTGTAATTTCTCCCAGGCTTGTGATTTTAACAGAGTTCTCTCTCTCTTTTTTTTTTTTTCTTTTTATTTTTTCCTCCCCTGTATTGAGTAATAAACACTCTACTAGCTTAAAAGCTGTTTAAAAAAAAATATCACTGAAGACTTGGCAAGGTAAATACCATTCTCTAGCACCAGCTGAGTGTGTCCAAATGGATACTTAATGAAGAGGAAAAAAGTATCAAAAAGCAAGGCATAAAAGGGGGAAAGGGCTCTGTGAGCTTAGAATAGTAATGTCTACAGTAATTGTGAAACACTAAAAATTGTTAAAAGAAAAACAATGAGTTGCAGCAATTTTAGGTAAGACTGACAACAACAGAAACTATCTTACTCATGAAGTTTTATTTAGATTTTTACCTAAAAAGAAAAGGATTTGTTTGTCCAGGGAAATACGCATTTCTGCTAAGTAGTTTCTTTTCAAATGTGTACACATTACTGAGATTCTTTCCACTGAGAATTCTCTCCTGCAGTTTTCTTTTGAGTTTTGGTTTGGGGTTTTTTTTCTTCTAAAAATTGAGTATAAGTAGTAAATGGTCAGTGCAGATTGACACAAGCATGGAGGTGCCCTTTTACTTTTCTGTTGAAGTTGTGTCACTGGGCATAATGGAATGTAAAAAGGAATAAAATAAACAACTGGTTAGGGTGCTTAGTGTAGAGGAGAAAGTCCAAGTCAGTTGACCAGCTGGCAAACAGAAAATACCTACAGATGGATTTTCTGGAAATACAGGAAGAAAGATAAGATGCAGGGGATGTGGTTTAATTAGGCCATAAACTTTAACTTATCTGGGAACTATCATCAATAGCTCATACAATGCAGGTCATCATTCCTTCCCTAATTGTTTCCACCTGATAGAGCCCTCCCTGACATCCACAGCTGGACCCCAGCTTGTTGCTGGGATGACTCCCTTCCCTTGAGACCTTAGAAATAGAGGATTTACAGTGCTGGGCAGTAAGTATACCTTCCCCAGGGGATGCACCTTTCCTTGTTTTTCCTTGTGATTTTTTTGTGAAGCCAGGAATGTAAAAGGTGCTGACTTGTTTAGTTTGGACAAACCTCTTAATCTACCTTAGCCTTGAAAGAGTGGGCTACTGTTGTGGTTCTGAGAAGAGAACTCCTTCACAGCCCTTCCAAAACAATCACTCAAAAGCTGGGTGACTGAACGGTTAATCTGGTTATGGGGCAGAGTGCAGGTTGAGGGGAGGTGAAGTTTTTCCCTGGGTGTCCAAGGCCCTGACCTGAACTGCATGGGACCAGCAACCTCATCCCTTCTCCCCTCACCTTCTTCTGCTGTGTCTAGATGATAGAAAAGTTATTTGGAGTTAACAGATAATGACAACTCTGATGTAGTTCAGTTGTATTTATAAATAATCCTTTGGTTACATGTGACTGAGATTCTGTCTCACTTGTGACAATTCTGGTAGCATTAACCAATTTTTTCAAAAGCCATACAGGAATAAGAACATAATCAATTCAGATGATGAAATGGTAATTCAAAGTACACTGTTTTTCAAAAAAAAAAAAACCCAAGCATCAGAAACATGCTTATTAGGTTGTTAGAAAGATTCCTATCTCTCTTAACAACAAATATTTGGTTCATATATAGGAATTTTTCAACCATGTAATCTGACACAATTCTACAAATATACTAGTAATTAAACATTCTTATGTAAAACCCACTACAGTATATTACACTATGTTCTGTATTATATAATACATACAGTATATATTATGAGTAATATTTTTATGCTCTTTTCTAATTTGTATATAAACATCAGAGAGAAAACCATCATTTTTCAAAAACTACTCCCAGAAAGCTGTGTCACTTATGTCTATTTACACTTCTTGGAAAATCAAAAACACCTCCTCTGAAATACTGTTGAACTTGATAAAGTCTGTGCAATAGCATTTCTAAAAAAATATGTTTCATGAAAATGCAGACCACTAACCACATCACTCAGTGGTGGTGACATCAGTCATTGAACAGTTAGCTGAAAATTTGTGATGCTGATCATTTTTTTTCGTTTAAAATGTCACAGTGTGTTGAATTAATATGCTACTCGAATTTTCATTTTGTGAGTGCAACACAGTTACTTGTATTTGAACATTTTTTTTTAACAAAAGTGTTTTTGTGAACAGGTGCAATCAGACAATACAGTGTCAACATAGTAAATATTTCTACTCCTTGCTTATTCCATCTGTAACTAAGTATCTAATACATAGTTGAGGAAATGCTGGAAAATGTAGAACTTTTTTTCTTTCATTTTAATATAGTATCAACTTGTCTATTTATTGTTTTTATGAATACTACATATCCTAGGTCTTAACAGAGGTCCTCTCCTAACTTTGTAAGTAATTCGTTCCGTAATTACTCTGAAGTGATTGTATTAAGATAACTGCTGTCATTCATACTGTTTTAAGAAAGGATAGATATTCTAACAACCCATAAGAACTTTAGTTGAACACTAGATGGCAGCAAATATTTAGAAGTTGCCGTTTTTTCTCTCTGCATGTTATTCAGTGATTATTGTTACAGTTGGGGAAGGAAGAAAAGCACAGTATTAGATTTCAGTACCGTATCTGAAACCGAGCTGTATTTCATAATCACTTTTTTCCCCTCAGTTTTACTTTTGACTTATGAAAATAATTCTATTGTAACTAATACAAGCAGATATTTGAACAAATGAGGCAAAAAGAAGTGGTTTATGTTTTTCTTTTAATTGACAGACTTCACTGTCCTTGGTAATGAAAATTTTATGTTTTCATTACCGTGCAGCTGGTTGTTTTGGGGAAAGTGTTACCATTTCATATTTTCATGCTATTTCAAGTTGTACACTGAAAGATATTTGACTTGTGGAAAGAAACCAAATGATGAAATTACTTAATTTTCTACCCTGGCTAATAATACTGGTATTTTCCCATGTAGTATTATATGATTAACTGATTGCTTTTGTAGCTACTTCAGTGCGGTATGTACCTATATACTTTGAAAAACAACACAATGTTGCTTCCACCAGCCTCTTTATGTTGTTAAAGAAAGTATCCCTTGAAAACGGTTTGAGACACAGCTTGGGATTACTCCATGCTATGAGTCAATGATATCAACAAGATTTTGCCAGATTTAAGTTATTTTAATTCAAGGCAGATTTGGCTTGCATTATTATTTTTAATCAATATCTATGTTATTTAAAAAAGAAAAATAAATCTATGTCACTATTAAAATCTAAATGCTTAGATCTGAACATGCATATGAAATCACAGTAGTATAGGTTTGGGGATTTTTTTAATTTTTGCCAAGTCATGTAGAACACTTATATGGTATTCAAATACCAATAAAACAAAAAATACTGTATAAATGTAGTAATGGATCACAAAAATTCAGTAAGAGGGACTTTTGCTTGCTTTAAACAAAAGCAGCAACTAAAAAATGTTTTTTCATGGGACATGCAGGAAATATTAAATTCTCCTGGTAAAATCAGGTTGTCTGGAATTAAGCGATAAAATGCTTCTTATGAATGTAACAAAATAGAACTGAAGTTATCAAGTAAAAATGTATGTGGTAAATGATTTGGTGATAAAAGTATTGAATTAAAAAAAAAAAATCTTTTGGTGAAAGAACTGTTTTGGTATACCTGATTCAGTCTTGAAAAATAAATAAATATATATACACATATGTGCATATTACCTGTTCCATTTCTTTACATTTTAATGTAAGAAAAATGTAGCAGATACCTGTATATTTGACTTGCCATCTACAAAAGGAGAAAACTATTTGTAAAACCTGTGTATAAACACATTGCAAAGTATGAGAATGTGGCGAAGAAAATCCTAAAGATTGTTGGTATCATTTGGTTAGGACTTGAACCAGAAAGTGTATTTATACTGGTATGAAAATCTTTTAAATGTAGATTTTATTTTTTTTTTCCAAAGGTACTCTTTAAATTACATTGAGCACATTCACTAACGAATTGCATTGTTTTGTTTGTCTTTTTTTTTTGTTGTTTTGTAACGAGCTTGCTCAATATCGTCTTTTGATTGTAAAAACCGTAAGTGACGTAGGAGAGATCATGTGTGTCACTGTATCTATAATACTGACATAGAACATGCCATGTTATTAGGCATTCATAAAATGAAGGTGTGTAAATGGTTCAAGTTATCATCCTATGATTACTTTAAATTATTTTAAAGTTGGAAGCATATTGACATTTTCTTTAATCTAGTGCTAATGCTCTGAATTCCATATGTTTTCAGCTAAATACTTATGTTCAGCTGTAACATGTACATTTAATTTTGCCTCTTTTCCTATTTCCAGATTGCTCTTGGAACAGTAACTAATGTGGAAGAAGCAGTAAAGTGGATAAGTTACACTTACCTTTATGTACGGATGAGAGCAAATCCATTAGTATATGGCATCAGTCACAAAGCTTATCAGGTATAAAATGCATTTTAAAAAAAATCTGTAACCTGCTCTGGGTCTCTAATCCTTCCCTGATGTCAGGATAAATATTTGCTATTTCTACTTAACCTGACATCAGCAATTCTTTTAAAAGTGCTTAGAAAAAAGAAGATATTTTCTGTGGCGGAGTATATTTAACACTAAATTAAGAGGCCCCTTCTGTTCACATAAAAATACATTTTAACTGGCCAAGTTATGCTCCAAAGGACAACATTCATTCTTATCGGATGCTTACTGTAACTTAGCCTATTGTCAGCATTTTGGTTTTGCAGACTAGATATAAATTGTAAAATAAAGCATTCTTGAGTAGCTTGCTTCCCCAACCCCCCCCTGCCCATCAGAGTTCATTTTAGAATGTTTAATTCCATGACATATTATAAAATTACATTTTTAATTCGGGGTGTGTGGGTGTGTATTTCTCGTGATTTAATAATTACAAGGCTTTTTTTATTCATTTGTTTTGAAATTTTTTTCTTTATTTATAAGTGTTCCATGGAGTGACATAAATCAGAGCACAGTTGTATAAGGTTTTTTCAAGTTTTTTTTCATTATATGTCATTTTTAGGAAGTTTAATAGCCTAAAGGTTATCTGAATATTGTTACTTTTTTCTGTACAGTAGTTTGTAAGCATTTAATACTAACGTAGTTTGGCTGTGGGTAATTGAGCCTAATGCAGGTGAAGCTCTCATATGTTCATTTCACATGTCCTGAATCTGCTTTGTGACTTCATAATTCATCATGATATTGTGAGCAGCAGTTGTTTTGGTCAGGAGATATTTTTTTAATAGCTTTTGTGTCTGATAGTGGAAGCTGCAGTGGAAGTAGGTAGGCTATTGTTTAAGCAAGCTTCTGCAGATACCTTAAGGCTTCTGGTCATCTGAAATCTGTTTTCCATTAAAAGCCTTACAGTACATTGCCAAATGTTAGTAAAACAGTATATGACACAAATCACAAAATAATAATGAAATAATAAATGAAAAGCAAAAGTTGCTTTGCTATTAAGAATAATGTTGTTTCACTCCTATAAATTGTGGGATTTTTTTCACCAGGTATTTTTGACCAGTGTTACTAACAAATTTTAAAAGAAGTGCAACTGTGGTGGTAATAACTGGTGAAAAAAAAGTAACAAAACACTAACAGAAATATTTTTTCATAAATTTAAAAAATTATCAACAAGAGAGCTCCCCCTCCCCTTGCTTTCGTGTTTATATTCAGCTGCTGAGGAAGTGGAGGTTGCCAGCACTTGTCTTTTCCTGCCACTAACCTCCTTTCTACTCCTCATTTGATGTGCTAATAATAAACGTTCCTATATTTGTGCTAAGACAGTAGAAAATTATATCAATTTGAAGTGTTATCCTTTCAAGTAGGAGTAAAACCAATGCCAATCCCCTTATTTTGTAGATAAACCAGTGTTAGACATCAAAGTTAATGTGTTGTAGACAGTATATGGATGGTATAGTGCCAGATGCAGGCATAATCAGAGATTTTCTCACTTAGGCCATTCTATTCCTTCTGTCCTCTTTATAGGTATCCAATTTTTATAATGGATATCTTATTGTTTGTTAGTAATAGTGCAGTGTGCCAATTTCTATCTGTGTTTTGGCTGACAGTCAGTGTTACCCATTCGGAATCCATGTCGTGGGTCACACTTCCCAGCTGTTTGGTGGGGATGAGAAGATGCAAACTCATTTGCCTTTCCCTTTCCACAGGCACTCACCACATCCAATAATTACTTTAGGGCACAAACAGTCCAGCCTGTCCACACACAAGGAGTGTGTTGTACTGCACAGGGAGACCAGGGCAAGCCTGCACCTGCCACGCACTGACACATTCTGCACTCCACATGTTGCCTCCAGGATATTACTGTTCCCCACCTAACCCATTTCTGGGCTGTGCCCAGGAGTAGGCTACTCAAGGCCCACTGTGTTGATTTGTGATTTTTCAAGTTGTTAGCCAATAATGCGTTTTACTGAGTTGGGAAATAGCCCAAATTTATGATAAGCAGCAAGAAAACACAAAGAGTAGAAGCAAAAAGTGGAGCAAATGTGTGTGTCATATTAGTGAAGCCTGTGGTATGAATTACAGGCATTTTTTCATCCTTTTAGAGTTCCAAAGGAAAGATGGCTGGGTTTTTTCCCTAAGGTAATTCCATTGTCTGTTATCTCCTCTTTTTGGTTCCACTTTTTTGTGTACCTATAGTTAAGCAAATTTTTTTAACCCTATAAGCCATATGTTTATGTTTAGAACATAGGTAAAAATCAGAGAAGCTTGTCCTCAACACTTCTCTCAGTTAGCTGGAGAAAACCATGTGAAAATTAATGTACTTTATTGTGCATTCTTTAACTTCCACATGTATACTTCAGACCTGCTCATTTTCTTGCTGTGGACATGCCAAGGCTCCTTTTTAAGACTATGGCTGAAAGCTGTTCTAGGCTGGATCTCTTACTCTGTGGCCTTTTAATGATGCAGGTTTAACAAGAAGGTGCTAACTATGGATTCTTTAGTCTGGAATATTAATTCACAGCCTTTTCAAGTTGATGACCTTTCCTTTAAAGTTAAAACCTTTGTATTTGTAAAAAATGTTAGTCTCCTGTTCCAGATTTAGTTTTTTAGTATGTAAAGCAAAAGATTGGCAGGTAATTTGGACTGCCAAAGGAGTAGGGAAGTGTTTTGATTCCCTCTCTATAGTTTCAAGAAATGTTAAACATCTGGCATCCTGATCACTTTTTTTTTATCACCTCTGCTCTGAAATCTGACCTCAATGCATAACTTACTATTGAGAGAAGCACTCTAGACCTTTGCCATCTTAGCTTTTGACTTGAAACTAAGGCAAGCCATAACTAAGGAGAAACAGCTTCAGAGTAACTGGCAAAGACAGGGAATATTAGGAACTAGACTTGCAGCTGCTTTGTGAAGATAGCTGTGTTTGTCTGCAGCTTCACTGAACATGAGATGAAGCACTTTAGCTTAAAGTTGAAACTGAATTCTCACCTGGGGAAAACCAGAGCAAACTAAGTCACAGCATTTCTTAAAGACTGCTCTTTTGCAATCTTGGTCATGTATCTCTGGTACAGATTTAGCAAGAGGGCTGGTAAGACTTACTCTGTAGGAAATCTGAACTATAGAAGACCTGAAATAAGAATGCTGCCTGCAGACTAGAACAACACAGTTTCAGTCTTTTCAAATTTTGTGACTAATCATTGCTTGTGTAATTAGAGCTGTATCTCAGGTGCACATAGACCAGAGGGTTAACATGAGTATGAATCCCTTTTCACCCATCCCTGTCAGTCTGGGTAACCCAGGTGTAGGATGTGGAAGCACACAATTATACAGCAGTCCCAATCACATGGGAGTTTTGCCCAGCATCGTGTGTACTAATGAGATAATGTGCATTATTACTTGGACAAAATATCCAAGTTCCTGAATTTTTATATGAATAGAAGTGGTGTTAGGCTTTTAACATGAATGTTTATATGCTACATCTATAATTCAATAATTAGAATATTCCAGCTGCCATACCCAAATCTTGACTTAATAGCTATATCTTTTATTTGATTTCTGGCTTTATGTGACTGGGTTAACTGAATAAAATAATTTATTTAACACTTTTTTATTTTCTTTTATACAAATAAACATCTCTGTGTTGTGTCTAGATGGATCCAGGTCTAGAAAAGCACAGAGAGCAATTGGTTATTGAAGTCGGCAGAAAACTGGACAAAGCCCGCATGATTCGCTTTGAAGAACGGACTGGCTTTTTTTCTTCGACAGATTTAGGCAGGACAGCAAGCCACTACTACATTAAATACAATACTATAGAGGTAAAATATGATGTTCCATTTCTGGGTTTTGTTCCTTCTTTGTGAACCTATGCCTAAAATAGTTGTAAGATATTACAGCATATTTATCTGATTTGTTCAACATATTTTCAAGTCATATTTACTGAAATAGGGGGAGAGAAAATAGGAAAGAGAAGGAAAAGGATAAAGCAATACTGAAAAATTGAACTTGAGGAGAAGGGCGATTTGAAATTTCCATAGCCTCTGCTTCTTTTAGGTGAATTCTAAGAAACATTTTAATATCAATAGTGTGTGCAATTGGTACATGATAGCACATTCAAGTATAGAGTCTGATAGCAGAAGAGTTTTTCTGCATGAAAATCCTATCCGGTTTCCAACGTTAAACAACTTTCGGCACTGTAAACAAATTGTGTTATAAGTATGTAAGGAAGATATATTTGTACTAAATTTTGTAGAATTGGAAGCTTGATTTGATGTACACATTCATCTTAAAACCTTTTCTGTCTGGAAATAAGTCTGTTTCTTGAATAAAAGCTGAAGACTTGACATTAATAATACTTAACTGTTTATTTTAATGTTTATAATTAGTTTCATATTTATTCAGTCAAGTACATCCTAGACTTTTTTTGTAATGGCCATAGATTGTATATTTCTCAATTTTGTTGTGCCCAAGTTTCAAGGGACTATTTTTCTGAAAATGCTGGAAATCATTCTGGAAATGATTCTTGTTTAAATAGTATCTCTCTGGTCTTTCAAGAACTTACTTACATTTTAACCTTATATGCTTTTTAAAATCTTGGTCAATATTTCTTTCTTTTGTACTATATGTGTATTTTTATTTTCAGTGTTAATTCATTTTATTTTTAACAGACTTTCAATGAATTATTTGATGCTCATAAAACAGAAGGCGATATTCTTGCTATAGTATCAAAAGCTGAAGAATTTGAACAGATAAAGGTAAAGATGCACTCTTTCATACAAAGAATGTCTTAGAATCTAGACACTTCTGTAGTACTCACTCCATAAATAGTGTCTACAGACCCAAGTTTTATTAAATATTAAGTACCATTATAAAATGTTTTCTAAGGAGGCATAATTGCCAAGAACTATATATGCTCTCACTCAGATTTATATGTAGTTCAGCTTGAGCTATAGTGCACATTTAATAACTAGTTATGGATCTTTCAGAATTCCTTTTAAGAACTTTTCAGCTCCTCAATTATTAACAGGTGAAGGTAAGTGTCCATTAGAATGATGCAGCCAGGGATGAGAGATTTTTTCCTGTTTGAAGTTTAAATTATTATTAGATGTCTCTCCTCCTTTGTCAGAAGTGAGGCAGGCCTCACTGAAGTTATATCTGTGATACACTTCATGCAGGGAACAATATTGGATTAGCGGAATGATAAATTCTGATAACTTATTTTCAAATTTAAATTCTAGAAAGTTGTAACAAATTTCATTGTGCAGTCTAGATGATTACAGTGCTGTCATACTCCATGGCATGTTCAATTCCAACCTCCCTTCTTGCCGTCTATGTGGGTAGGACACAATAAAATACATTGCAAGCTGGGATGAGCTTGTTTGCCCACACTTACATCTCATAGAGGTGTGAGCCAGATGACACAGGGTTTATTAGCTTGGGCTCATTGCCATTTTACCACAATTATACAACTTCCAGATCGGAGCTGGCTCTCATTCACCTGGCTTTGTGAACTGGCAGTGTGACTCTCTCACCGTCTACATATTTACATATTTGCACACATTGTCCAAGTATTACCATCTCTATGTAATGGAGAAATTCTCTTTTGCTGTAATGTCTTCTATTATAGGAGATAATAAGTGGTAAGGTTTCACAGTGATAAATAGAACATTTTCCAAGCTAGAGGAGCTTTTTTATGGTAGTGATACTGCTTTGCTAGGACTAAATTTAGTGACAATTGAATATTTAAAAGGAAAGCATATGGAAACTTTGAGGTGATATGTTTCTTTATTTGTAATAAAGTTAGTAGTGATGTTTCTTGACTAAAGCATAGTTTTTCTAGTTTGCTTTCTTACATTTGTATGGTATGGCACCATCCTTTCCATTTTTTTGTGATTCATTTGCTTTGCAGCTCTGGATGTTAGAAATTATTTTTCACAAGAATAGCTGTCTTTTGTTAATATGAATCATGTCACTATAATGCCTTGAAAAATTCTGTCTTTAGAGATGAGTAAGTCACCAGTCACTGAAATACAGATCTGGATTTGACCTGTACTGTGCTATGCAATATCAGAAAAAAAAATACTATTGTAAGCAGAGCATTACAATAGTAATAGTAGAGCATTTCTTGTCAATGGAGTCATCTGTGATGGTTGTGTCCATCTTTTTCTTTCCTGTAGGGCTAGATAGTTGGGGATTTTAACCCAATTGTCTTAGGGTCTTTTGTATGTCAGGTAGTCAGGTCCAAAGGAAAATTACTTTCAGCTGGTTCCCTGCAGGGACCAAACATTTACCCTCTTTAAATAAGTTTTACACTAACAGACTATCAGTAAATCAAAGAATATGTAGATTTATGCTGGTTTTGCCATGTAAGGGTCATCAGTTAGAATGTGAAATGTTATGCATTATTCAAACCATAGATATGAATATTTCTTTACTCATATTAAGACTTAATCTTATTAACAGTGAAAATTTTAATATCATGAATCATAGTACTTCACAGTTTTGAGTTAAAAATGTATTATGCAACATGCAAAGTATGTAACTATAATGAGTACATTTAATGTTAATTCAAGATTGCCCTAATCCAGATGGACAGAGGTTTTACTCTGGTCAAATAAAAAATGAAATCTCATCAGATGAAGGATGGTAGGGTCAGAAGATTCAATTTTTGTGGCATATCAAATTTTTGTATGTCAATGGCAACCTTAATAGATGGTGATGAATAATAAAATGTAATTGTGTCACTATTAAGATAGTTTCAATTATGGTCTATTAGCTACATTGTGGAAGATATGGGTTTGCTGCTTTTCCTCTTCTTTTTTTTTTCTTTTTTTCCTTAAAACAAGAGACTCAATTTAAAAATAATGTAACTATGTTATAATGAAAATTTGATTTCAGTGTAAAAATTTTTATCAAATTGCTCCAGCCTCTTCATAATGTATAATTGTGTTTTAGGTAAGAGAAGAAGAAATAGAAGAGCTGGATACCTTACTGAACAATTTCTGTGAACTTCCTGCTCCAGGAGGTGTGGAAAACAATTATGGAAAAATTAATATCCTCCTTCAAACATATATTAGCAGAGGGGAGATGGACAGCTTCTCCCTTATTTCAGATTCTGCGTATGTTGCACAGGTAAAAACAGTATTTTTTACATATCTGTTGCTGTTTTCTGCTGTTTTCATTCTGACAAATGTTTACAGTTATGTAAGTAGGCCTTGATATGCAACTTTGCGTACGCTTTTATGCAAACTGATTTGAAAAAAGAGCCTTGTGTGTGTGCGCATGTGTGGTATAATATTTAAGTAGAAGAGATTTGTAAGAGCCTAACTTGGCAGACTGTTGCGGTTTTTATTGATTATGAATCTCCTTTTTTTTTTTATTACCCCTCTAATTATATTTAGTATTTCTAACTGTAATTATTCTTATCTTACTGGAACTTCTTCTAAATCTGGAAAGCTGTTGAAAGCTATTTTTATGTTTTGTACACTTCTATACTTCATTCTGCAAAACATAATTTGTGTTTTATTCACATACCTTGGTTTACACAAGAAAGATGTGCTATTACAATTTCATTGATAGACGTAATCATCTAAATTTACATGTCGCTCTATATATTTGTTTGTCAGCTTGATTTCACCCCTGCATGTTTGATAGTTAGCATGTTTAGTTATTACACAGAACAATAAGAGAATTGCAAGTCTGTGATACGGAACTTCTTGCTTACACAAGTAGAGGCCATCTTAGAAAGAAAGTAATGTTGCGTGAAAATTTTGAATTCTAGATCTCAAATAATTCCAAGTGACAAAATGCTCGTAGACAATATGTTCAACAATAATGAATGTATAAAAAAAAGGTTATAGAGTTTTACCTTTTAGCCTGTCTTATGTGTCTTTTTTTTTTTTTTCTTTTTTGTCAGAAGCATGTTCCATTGAATCTTTTTTGTCTCATCCTTACAGTACTTTTTGGGAAAGAATTGATTGTAAAATTGAATTTAGTTGGTGCTAAAGATGAGAGTTAAATATTCAAAAGTATACATATTCTTCAGCAAGGTTTTCGTACTAACATTTCCTACTTAAAAAGTGTTTACATTTCATATCACATTTGGGTGAAAGTAAGAAAATTCTGGAATTATTATGCACATCATAAAAATTGTGGTACTTGCACAGCAAGATCATTTTCAGTGTGATTCTTTTTAATCTGTGCTTGCAAGACAATTGTTTTTATTTGTCTTATTTATAGCATTTTTAGTAAGCAACATGGTCATCTTATCAGATCTTCATAAATTGTACATGTGGAACCAGTTCTACAAATTTTTTAATTGGGTAGTGACTATTAAGAAAAAAAAATCATCCTTTCTAAGTAAAAGAAATATGTTTCTTTATTAACATATGCATCCTATCACGACCAAATAATTGTCTATTTTTTATTCCTGTTGGCATTGCAGAGCCAGTAGAGAATATAATTGTATTTTATTCAATGAATCAACAACAGAATTGCTAATCCAGGAATAGTAAAAGACAAAAAAACACCAAAAAAACCCTCAACTTCATAATGCTGCTTGATAAATTTATGAAAGGAATATCATAACTTACGTTTTCAGGATAAGACTGACCTCATTCAAGCTTATGTTAATAATTAATTTTCCAAGTCCAAAGCAGATTTATACACATTGGTTATATGCTAGTCTCAGAAGATAGTAACATAGTAGTGACATTTATTTTTTTTAATGTTAAACTTCTGTGAAAATGCTGTGAAATTCAGTATGAAATGGAATCCTATTATGGAAACACAGTGGAAGTGAAAAATTAAAAATTGAATTTCCATATAAACTGAGTTTGCAGGTGTATATTATATGTGGGGAGAAGAAGGAAGGTATTAAGTACTATAAGTGAATTTGCTTCAGAAATGATTGAGACACAATAAATTTAGAACTCCCTAATGTTAGCATAACCATGAGCAGAATTCTATGACAGACCTGCCACTACAACTTAATTAGTTGCACATGTTTGTTTTCCTAATTTCTGTAGGCAATCATGAGGTAGTTCTGCTACTAGACAGTGACGGAAAAAATAGTTTTCAAGAATGTTTGAAGTAACAATAGATTTTGCTATTCAAACTTATGGTTTGTCAAAGATGAGTCTATGGGATCCTTTCCATTTACAAAGAATGCTTGAGAGTATTACAACATTTTTGCTTTTTTTTTTCTCTCTCCAGAATGCAGCTCGTATTGTTCGAGCTCTTTTTGAGATTGCCCTTAGGAAACGTTGGCCTGCAATGACATATCGACTACTGAATCTCAGCAAAGTCATTGACAAGAGGCTGTGGGGCTGGGTTAGCCCTTTGAGACAATTCTCAGTGTTACCACCACCAGTCCTCTCAAAGTTGGAAGAGAAGAATCTCACTATAGACAAGATGAAGGACATGAGAAAAGATGAAATAGGTGAGAAATTAGCAATGATGATCTGCTTAAACTGTTAGTAATCAGTGGGCCAGTTAGGTCTAAATCTGACCATTCATTAATATACCCATTCTGGTCTGGAAGCCATGTAGACACATCAATGTGGTATTATGGTCTGTACAATAAATAAGGTTTATTCAGGTTCCACAGCTTGTAATATGGCACAGCTTTGAGGGTAAGAGTAACCTATGTCCTGCCAACCCCAGAACACATGTGGAATGGAGATACGTATTTATATATACATGTATATATATGTACTTAACGTTGACCTGAGCTTCCCTTCTTGCTCACTTTATGTAATACACTACTATAAAAGGTATGTGTTTATTTTTGCCAGTTGGCAAAAATTGTCTTTTTTTTATTGAAATGCTATTAACGTGAAAAAGAATAAAAACAGTTTATTATGTCTTGCTATACTGTCAGTAAGTGGTCTGCTTCTGAAACACTGCATTAATTTTCATTGAACATGGAGAATTCATTGTCACTGGTATCATTGCAGCAAAACCTTAATGGAATTTTTTAAAGGATTTGACACTTAGATAATGAGAAAATCCACAAGCCTACTGATAGACATAATGACAATTCCTAGTATGTGTGTATAAACTGTTACACATAAACTGTCCACCAGCTGGTTGAAGTTGGGAAGAAAAAATTTGCTTGTAATGTATTTCTTTTTCCTGTCTTAGTGTACTTTTTTCTTATTTGTGCTTTCTTTGCACCTGTTATTGCCAAATTGTTAAGAAACAACTGCCTTTTTTTTTTTAAATCTAATTTTACAACAAAAATACAATTCAAAGTGACTGCTTTTTAGTATGAACTCTGACTTGATATTTTTCTTATTTGACAAGAGAACTACATTCCTAACTTAGGAAGCTATGATACATGCCTAACTTAGGTTTGAAGAAGTTGAAAAATATGTAAAAGTTTGCAGAATTAGAGGCTATATTTTTATTTAGTAAGCCAAAGAACAATGAGAAAATTTTAAAAGCTTACTTTACCTGTACATTATAATATATAGCAATTTTTAATGTATTAAAAATAGAACATTTTATTTGAAATGCTACCATTATCATGCTTTTCTATTCAAAGGCATTATAGTACTAAATAGAAATAGAAATTATAGCACTGAATAGAAATTCAGATTTGTTAATTATTTGTGCAGTCTTTTAAATACTTAATATTTTTTTATTTTATTCTTTTTATTTTGCATGTTTCTTTCTCCCCATACCTGCCCTTGGAGAAGCAGGAAATTTTGTATTATAATACAAAACCAGTTTTGCTTCTTTCAGTGTAGTGTAACTAGTATTGACAAGAAGGAAACGTATCAATATATGCTTATAAAATGCCCAGTTTTGTTTTATATTAACTTATTTTGAAAGTAGAAGAGGCTTGGCTTTGATTGTGAAAATAGGTCATTGTTGACATTTAATGTTCTTCAGCCTTGCAAACGTGACAGCAAGTTGATCTCTGTGAAGTACTTGAACTTGGCAAACTTCTTCCTGTCTCACTCCAACACCAAGGTTATGAAGGAAGTTTGTGCCTGGCAGCCACCTTATTTTTATTTGAATTCAAAGCCGTGTTGAAATGAGAAAAGGCATAGCTTCCGGGTGCTGCCGCCTTCTCTGACTCCATAGGACTAGTTTCAGTCTTAGCATTTCTTCTTTTTAAAATGTTCTTGTGGCCTTGGAGACGGGAGCTAGCTGGCTAACTCAGTCCATGGCTGAGGGAGACATAAAGCCTCAGACAGATGCCTGCTCTCCCAGTGAATAAGAGCATACTGTGTGCACAGATCCTGGATTCTGGTGATCATAAATTGGTCAACACCAATCTGTGTGCTATTGTAATGTAACCAAGGAGTTTCCAGTTACTAAGCCTTTATTCCTCTAGCAGATAAATGTACGAAACCTAAGTGCTGTCCTGTACAAACACAGAAGTTCACCTCACACATCGTGATACAGAAAGAGATTTTTGGCATGAAAAAATGCTTGTCTACATAATGTTATTGAGTCATATATTTGAGTGTTGGCACCCACATTTATTTAACATGATTTCTGAAGTTCTACCTCTAATTGCAAAAGCTAGTCACTGTGCAAGCCTGCTATAATTCTGCAAATATCACCAAGTTGTACCAATATAATTGTTTGGGGTTTTAATAATCCACTTGCTGGAGGTGCATTTATTTTACCAACTACAAATTAAACTGATTAAATATGTGTTAAAACTTTTGTATTAAGCCTTTCTTTCTTAGGCAGGATCACCATTCATTAGTTCAGAGTATAGATAAACACCTGTATGAGGCAAAATCTGTCAGTTTGTTAAATAGGAAAAATCAAAAAGGGAAAGTCAGGGTCAATATTAAAAAAATCAGTAATTGCCAGATGTTATGCTCCTAAATTTCACACAATAGCAAGAAAAAGTTTGTCTCAGCTTTTCACTTTGCACATAATGAAAATAATTGGATTTCTTCTCTTTTTTTTTTCCTTAATATCAGAAAATATCAGTAGCCATTTGTAAGGCAGCTTTTAACAGAGAGTACTTATGACCATTACAATTTAGTCTAAAATATGCTCCAAATAATATTATATAATTATATATTTCAGTGAAAATGTGATAAATCAACCTTCTTCCCTAAATAAGCTAGAAGTTGAAGTATTTTTCAGAAAAAAGAGAAATCACTGCTACATACTTTGTTTTATATTTAAAATGAAGAGCAAGGGAACAGGGATTTCAACTGTAAAATACATGTAGGAAATTTTTTTTAGTTAATGTAATCACTTCATTGCCTTAATTACCATGACTGTGATAGGAAAAAAAACACTGAAACATTTAGTTTTTCCTTTGTCTCAGTTACACCCTGGTATAGTCTGAAAGATAGAGCTGCTGTGAGACGTTTACTAGTTGCATGCATTTTTAAGCTATTAACTACCTTTATTCAGTTTTATGAAAAGTATTCTGTCTGCTTTGAATCACTACACAGGAATTGTAGAAGTTCAAATGTGTGCCCTTCATTAAGTAAAAGGTCAGTATTCATGCTTTGAAAAAATAACTATATGGCTTGGTAAGAGGCTGGTCAAAAAGTCAGTAAAGGAAGGGGAAAGAAACGAGCTTGACATAATACATTTTCAGTGTGAATTCTTAATAGTTATTTTAACCCTTTAGTTATAGCCAACAAGGGGGTTAATACTGATTTTTCTAGGCTCTAAATTGCTAATTCAAGTTAAGTATTACAAAATATTCAGACATGCCAGGTCAGGAGAGTCAGACATTTACGCACCTAAGAGCAAAACAAGCAGGCAATAATACTTCTCTTTAAAAGCCTATTTGAAAGTCGGAGTTGTTATTATTTTTCCTGGAAATGCAAATTTCTTACACCTGATGTTTTCTTGGCAGGTCATATGCTGCATCATGTGAAGATTGGGTTAAAGGTAAAACAGTGTGTCCATCAAATACCCTCCATTATAATGGAAGCAACGATTCAGCCAATTACCCGCACGGTGCTCCGAGTTCGGCTGAACATCTCTCCTGACTTCACGTGGAATGATCAGGTAAAACAAGGGAGGTGGAAGAAGGGTAGGAAGCATTAATTTAGCTTCAGTAAAGGAGATGATCGTGAGAAGTCCATAGGTGTTTGGATAAAAAGAAAAAGTATTTATTTTAGCTAAAGAGCATATTTGATAATAGGAATGAGATGACCTTTTATGACTTTTGTAGAAGGCAGCACCCAAAGATCATCTTTTTATTTCCATGAATTGTTACAAGATTACACTGTTTATAAGATGTTGATGCAAGTGCTTATACTGAATATTACTAGTAGTCACACACAGATTTATAGAAGCAGCAAGAAAACGAGAGACACGGATGGCTCTCTGAACTATGAAGGAATGTCAAATGCAGAAAATAAAACCTTGGAGTACAGTTCATGTATGCCAAGTTCTGCTGCTCTTTATGGCTTTACAAATGTACTTTCATAACATCAGTGCCTTTTTTCTGTTGGGACTGGTCTGAACAGAAAAACCACAATATGTTTGGAATTATATTCATCTATATTTTATGGTGCAAATTTATATGAAAGGAGTTGTACTAGTTGCACATTTAGATGTATCCACACCCTGTGATTCAGAATCTCCTCATTAGAAATAGATTTAAGATAAATCCAAATTAAATACAAATGTCCACATGGGGGCATTGTGTTGTTGCTGGTACTTTTGAAACTTTCCACAGAAACAAGGCAAGCATATTTTTCTTTTTTTACGCTTAGGATAAATTATTCTGAAAGGTGGATATTAAGCATCTCTTATTTAAAAAATATTTTTAAATCCCTTAGATTACAAATCTACCTTAATCACATGTACATTAGAGTTTTATTTTGGAAAAATTTAACTTATGTTAGAATTTATTTTCCCTGCCTAACTGCTTTTTCTTTTCTTTTGGAAGTTTCACCAAGCTAGCTTATAAATGGGAGATTAATGATCAAAATACAGAAAGTTAGATGTTTGCTACCTGCTTTTATTACAGAAATATTTGAATGAATTCCTAACATGAGTTATAACATGAATTATGTTTTCCTGCCTTATTTGTGTGCAATACTTTAGAAGACAAACAAGCATTATTATTTGAAATTGAAAAAGTTTTTATTATTCAATCTTTCATCCACTTTACCTGTAATCTCTTAAAGGCAAAAAACTCACAACTGTTCTTCGTATGAAACTGTATCTTAATACAAAGTAATTTCAGTCCATTGTTTAGTTTTTTCTACAAAATCTAGGTTGTTCTATATTTTTACAGATTAGTTTGATTCTGAATATCTAAAGTTATAGCAAAACTTTTTAAAAAATCAATTTTCTCCTATGACCCCTTGACACAGCTTTCCTAGTGGTTGCTTTGGAAACATTATGATCATTTTATCAATTCAACTTATGGAGCTCTTTTTATTTTAATTTGTATATTGGTATTCATCAAAACTTGGAAAAAAAAATTGTTAGATAGCTATTGTTTTTCTTGTTTATTCAGTAAATGAAACTTCTATCACAGTAAATGAAGAATACTGTAGAAACCTATAGATATAGCTGTAATTGATGTGAAAAATAGCTGCCAAAAATTCCTTTCAAAGAATGGAAGTAGTTAAATAAATTCAGAAAATTTTAAATACCATACTTAACTGAAATACTTCACTTGGGTAACATTTCATGTATTTAGGACTGTTCCTTTACCTGGGTATTTAATTCCAGAATGATCTCATCACAAATTTTTCAGTTGCTTTTACAATAGAAAGAAGAAATGGTTTGGTAGTCGTGAGGTTTCAAGAAGTCATCTTGATCATTAATGGCTATGGTTTGCCATGCTGGGAGCCGTTAAGTTCAGCCCTTACTGAACTTAAGTTCAGTAAAAGCATGACAGCCATATCCCAGTGGAAAAAATTTTTATTAGAGTTGTTAGATGCAAAGGACTATAAACATACCCAGACAAAGTAAGACAGACTGCAGCCAGAAAGAGTCCAGCAGAAACACAGAGTAATGCAACTAGTATTAATTAGCAGAGTCATATATCACACATGCAGTTTTAGGCCAATGGTTGCCCAAAATACAGGTATGTATCAGTTCTTCAGAATCATTACTGGAGAACATGTTGTGTTGCCTGTTCCCACATTGCCCTACTTTCCCCATGCAGCTTTGTCACAGGACTCTCCGAAACTAAGATGCTCTGATAGTTGATAAAATTTCTGAGCTTTGAACCTTATAATCCTCCTTAATTCTTCATTCCTCTCTTAAATTCTCCTAAACCCTGATGAACAGTCTCACTGTAATTTTTCACAATGTCACCTGCAGTGACCTGTGTCCTTTCAGTTTCACTGCTTCAGTTCCTTGCAAAGCTGTCAGTGGATTTCAAATGTAATGAAAATAAAATAGTGTCTTCACTGTCTATCTACTTATCTATTGTACAACCATGTTAAAAAGAGAGAAAAGCACCTTAGTTCTATTTTTAGTACATATTTTTGTTCTCAAAAGCCAGTACAGACTGTTTTCCAACACATAGACAATAATGTATTATGCTGAAAATAACGTGTGCTGTGCGAATCAATACCAGATTCCTGTAGCATTAAAATTGCCATTAGAAGCAACTATGCACTTTGTGGTTTTTTCCTATTAACTAAAGTTTAGGAATAATTCCAGCTTTTTTTCATCTTCATACTGGTTTTGTACCTTCTCACAGTCCTCATCAGAAATCTATGTTCATTTAATTGTATGTCTTCCATACTCCTTTACTATGCACTTTTCTTATTTTCCTAGATATTTAAGTAAAATTCTTGTACATTGGTACAGGTCTTTTATTTTGACAAAATAAAAAAAAAAAAAAAATCTTTATTGAGCATCCCACCTAGCTATGATTTGTGCCTTACATTGCAAAATAAGATACAAAACAAAGCAAACAAAAATCTAGGATGGAATAAAGTGTTGCCAGATGGCATTGAAATCGTCAAGAGACAGCTCTGTTTGTGTTTGTCTCACTTCACCTGTTAGCAATGACTAGATCTACAGCCTTCTGAATCCTCTTACTGTATCTTTCTAGAAAAGAAAGAGAAGGAGAGAGGAATGTCACAATTCAGTGTCCAGTTTTTGACTGCAAAATGAGCAGTGGATAGCAAAAGGCAATCCTCTATACAGAACCCGAAGACAGAAATACAAGGAGGAAAAAGGAGAAGGAGCCCTTTTTAGGAGCTTAGAGGAAACCCTGGGAGTTCAGTCTATTTATAAACAGCTGAGGCACTAGCTTCAATTGCATTTGTATCATATCCATTTATATTATACATGCCTTAAGCAAACTCTTATTGAAATATAATATTTAAGCAGACTGATCTAATTAGAAATGTTATATTGCTCTTACTTCTGATTTCTTTAGTTCTGTATTCCCTTGTAAGCCTACATCCTTTAGAAATATATCCAACATACCTAGCAAAGCTAGAAAACCTCATTATAACTACAACAAAGCTATCTTTTCTGTTCTTAAAGGTGCACGGCACTGTTGGAGAGCCTTGGTGGATTTGGGTAGAAGACCCTACTAATGATCATATATATCATTCAGAGTACTTCATCATTCAAAAAAAACAGGTAATGGATTTTATTCACAATCTCATAGCAAGACAAAAATAAAGTTAGTGAGATGCGGATTTGCAAGGTCAAAAGATATTTTGACCTAAGCAGATTTTCAAATCAGTAGCACATCTTTCAGTTTCAGATGCACGTGATAAGCTTGGACTGCCACAAAGATGTTTTCTAATCTCAGACGTCCCTTTATTTCCTCCTCCTTTGGTGGGACTTCTACATTTCACTTAAAAGTGAAAAAAGAAAAGACTGTAATGGATTTGTCTGTTAAAAAAAAAAGATGAAGAGCTAACCTTATTTTTATCTTTGAGGTCCATGGAAACAAAATCCATTCCCAATAGTGAAATATTTTATAAAGATGTGAACATTTTGCACATGGAATTGCACACATACTTTATTGCTTTGTGTTAGTAATGCTTATGGACGTGAGGCAAACTATGATTTTTTCAAGTTACTCATTTCTCTGTGCAGTAATTATTCTCTACACGTTTGCATTAGGTCATTACTAAAGAACCTCAACAGCTGGTGTTCACAATCCCAATTTTCGAACCTCTTCCTTCTCAATATTACATTCGAGCTGTGTCTGATAGATGGTTAGGAGCAGAGGCTGTATGTATCATAAATTTTCAACATTTGATTCTTCCAGAGAGACATCCACCCCACACAGGTAACTTCAAATTTGATCATTTTAATTCATCTTGCTTGTATTGATTTTCCTTATGATAATGCAATAAATCTCTTCTGCTTTGTCATGGAAAAATATATGAAATTTCACTTTGTGTTATTGAGACCATTTCTTCACTAACTTTAAAGCTCTCTAAAATTTTAAATTCCTGAACAAAAAGCAGCTCATTTCATGTCAACATAATACCAGCCTTTTAGTTACTCCAGGTGCTCTCTAAACCATTGGAAAATTGAAGCTGTCATGTAAGACTAAGCAAATCTCTGTTAGAGTGTCTCTTGTTGTAGTGTTTTGTAAGCATTACATTTCTTCTGGACTGGTTAAAATAATGTTAAAGTGGATAGTTGTATTATAAATGTCACTCGGCAAAGAAAAAACAAACAACTAAAATTTTGAGAATATGAAACATTTTACTTTTTGTACTCAAATAAATTCATCATAGCAAGCACTGTTACAGTATCAAACATCGCATTTCAACTCAGCACTGCCAATGAAGTCATGGCCTTCCCCTCCCCCTCCACTTTTTAACACTTGGCACAGAGGCATATGTTTGTGTTTTGCTTTTTTTTTTTTTTTCTGGATACATAAGTTGCTTTATACATTCATTGTGCCTGATGTCATTGTAAAACCTTTCCGCTGTAATTACATTTGGCTCATCTAGCAGTCTGTGAAGCGAGTGCCTTCAGAAATACTCAGTCCTCATACGGTGTTGTCCTTTGGCATGCATAAATTCACATGTGTTTGTGAAGTGTTTAGCTATTGTTATACTGTACCTACACTGTCTGGAAAAGCATGTGTAACCTTTTTATCTAATTGACTGATCACTGACTACTATTCAGAAGAAACAGAAAGATATTTACACATCACCAGTTATGGAGCCTCTAGGATTTATGGTAATTGATTTCAATTCCCATCTGGTTCCCACTCAACAATGAAGTACATAGAGGCCCTGCTAGGCAAAAAACTTCTTTCTCCTCAACAGAGCCCAAGAAATCACAGTTTCAGTGGAAATGATAAAACAGCCATAAGGTATCAGTGAAAAGCATGTGAAGAATATTAGGCATCTTTGCCTCAGTAGATTTTATGATTCCCATATCATACCTTAATGTGAAGCACCCTGAAAAGACAATGAGACCTCCAGCCACACACACAAAAAAAAAAAATAAAAAAAATAAAAAATTACCAAACTTCAAAGCAAGCATCTGCATAGCAGAATCACTGCAGTCTCCTTAATTTGGTAGGCTTCCAAATCCAATCTGGTTATATATATCATCTTCCAAATTCCACAATCTCTATTTGTTTGGATAGCAGATGCCCTCAAGATATATTAAGAATCATATATTGAAAGGCTGCTTGTTTATTTATTAAGATTATGTCTTTAATTACATGTTTAAAGGATTAGATGCAAAATGTAGTTGTACTCATCTGAATTGTATTAGTCCATCAACTAAGAAACTCCAAAGAGTCCTTCTTTCTCAAATAGATATTTTCCTTGAATCTGAAATATATGAACTAGATGTCCTCTGACTCTGCATTTTGTTATCATAAGAAACTGGACATACAATATAAACTAATACAGTGAGGTTAGAACTTCCTACAACTGGGTGAAAAGGAAACCGCATTAAGAAAAAGGTTTATTTATGCAAATAGCTAGTTCACAACTATCAGAATACACAGCAGTACTTGCAGAAATACTTCAGAGCTATAAAATCGACTTTTGGTGTTCCTTGTCAAAGTTAACATGACACAGAGTCCACATTTTGGTCACTATGTGATACTAAGTAAAACAATTTCCAATGTAAGTTGTTTTCCACTAAAGTATTGGTTATTATCTTTGTAATAAATTATGTTATGTCACAGCATCTCTTATCATGCACTGCTGATTATTTTGTGTTTTTAGAGCTTCTGGATCTTCAGCCCTTGCCTGTCACAGCCTTGGGACATCGGGAATATGAAGTCCTGTACAAATTCACACACTTCAACCCTATCCAGACCCAGATATTTCATACACTTTATCATACAGACTGTAATGTTCTACTTGGAGCGCCCACAGGTTCTGGAAAAACCGTTGCAGCTGAATTAGCCATCTTTAGAGTTTTTAACAAGTATCCCACATCAAAGGTTTGTAAAATAGGTTTACTACAATCATTTTTCATAAGCACATTTTCAGCAATGCAAAAGCCTAGGAAAAGACTATAGCAAACTGAATTTTACTTTCTCCAATTTATATCTGTCTGGACACAAAATGGTACTGCAATATGGATATTACTTTTATTTCAACTTTATATGTAATCAGTGTACAACTAGAATTAAATCTAAAATCATGACATACAGGCATGCTGGTTTTCCTTTTCTATACTTACCTCTATTTCCTGCTTTAACATCCTTCTACTAGCTGTAATATGGTTTTATAGCTATTTAGTTGACCTCCATGAGAATGCAGCTAGGCCAATCTCTTATTTAAATAAGTGGCAATTAATTACTAAAGCCAATTTGCTGTTCCAGCTTGCTCTTATGGGTTTTTTCTTAAATTGCCTAAAAGTCGAACAATTCATCTTTTGAGGTTTTGTTTTCAAAGTGAATATGTATTTGTATCTTGACTTAGCCTTCTTGTCTTAGTTAACCACATTTTAGCTTTAAAGTGCTTGGAAAAGATATTTGTATCTGATTGTGAGATCTAACGAAAGAATAACCTTTGAAATTACTAGAAATCATGTATATAAATTCCTTATTCATCTTTGAAATTTCAGTATGTTCATTTAATTTGTTACTTCAAGCAAGTTAAACAAGATACTCACACATTTTCAGTTCATCTGTTAGACTTACAAAATAGCCAGTTCTCAAGGGAATATATTTTTTAGGTCCTAATAAACCTGAAAACTTGGCTATACATGTTAAAGAATGTATGTGAATTCCTTTTGTAGCATTTTCTTCATGTTCAAAAGCTTCAGAATATTTAACCATAAATCTGTAAATAAATAAACATTGTTTCTACATGTCAGATTACTCTGCCCTGCACAGCAGGCTTCTTTGAGGCAAATATTATGACATTTTGTTTAAAATAATCAGCTTCTTAATTAAATTGTTAATGTTTTAATAATTTAATGACATACCTAGAAATCAGGTAAGACATTGATTGCTGGAAATTCTGATTATTTCCATTCTAGAATTTTATCCTGGAGATTTTACGACCTGGCAAAAAAAGGCATTATTTATATAAGTGAGTTTTGATATTAAATAGTGTGATAAATGCTTCTATTTCAAGAAAGTATTTTTTTCTCTTTCTTAATGTATTTGCTTGTTAGTGGTTCAGGAAGCAAGGCAGTATTTTCAAGTGTTCAGTCTGTTTTAAATATAATCTTGTTGTAGGTCATTTAAGGAACTCAGACCCTAGTCATACTATAGATATGAATATGATGAAATTTCACAAATATTCAATAATGTTTTCCTTGTAGGTAGACTTTAATAAAGGTTTCTTAGTTAACTTCTGGTTTTCTGACTTTTCTTTTGCAGGCAGTGTATATTGCACCCTTAAAAGCGCTCGTTCGTGAAAGAATTGAGGACTGGAAAATTAGGATTGAAGAAAAACTTGGTAAAAAGTATGTTTCTCCTTACCTAATCAGAGAATTGAGAAGCAAAAAAACAGCCCATCAAGTATGAATAAAATCTACAGAATACCTTTGAGTATTTCAAAATAGGTTTTGATTGTATACTATCCTTCAAATTTCTAGTACTTAAAAAATAAAAAATGCTGTCAATAGTCATTGTAGCAAAAGCAAAATCAAAACTAAAAAAAAAGGATACACTTTGATGTCCAGCTTTTTTCATTCTCATTACGTTCCAGTATAACAAATATGAAGCTCAGATTTCTCTCTACAGTATCCTTGGAAATTGAAATTGCAATCCAAAATAGGATTTATTTAGGAACCTTAGCTATAAGGAGCTCATAGGAGTTTCATGAACTATGTACTAATATTCATATATTGTCCTTCAGAAAAACCTCTGCTAATCTTCCCAAAAAAATTACCTCAGTATAACTTCTGTTCCAGTCTTAGTGGAATCTCACCAATAAATGCAGATACACTGTAATTGAAGCTTGTTATTCAAACTAGAGATCTGTACAGAGCAGCAGGCAGCAACTTGGTATGGCTAACCTGGCTATGACAAGATGTTATGATTCACATTATGTCATACAAATATTCTTATATGATATTCATTTTGAAAAACTAACCATAGATGTCTTGGGACTCATGTTTACCTTATTCTTTTTATATGGTTTTGCTAAGGAATGATATTTGGTATTTATATAGTAACGGCTAGGGGGAAAAAAAAAAAAAAGAGACAGGTTTATTTGCTTAAAACAATTTTGAAATCCTGTAAGAAGTATTTGACCAGAAACAAAATTAAATTGTTTAATTTTGATTCTTCCCTCTCTTAAGAGTCAATATGTAGGGGATAATATTTAAACAAGAAGATGTCCTAAAGCTTTGTAAAGCCAAGCCACCATCTTTCTTGATTACAGGGTTGTAGAGTTGACAGGAGATGTGACTCCTGATATGAGAGCTATTGCGCAAGCTGACCTGATTGTTACTACCCCAGAGAAGTGGGATGGTGTCAGCAGAAGCTGGCAGAACAGAAGCTATGTTCAGAAAGTTTCCATTCTTATCATAGATGAGATCCATCTGCTAGGTGAGCACGTTTGGTTGTTTTTAATCAGAATCGCTTCTAAACTTGAGGAAGTGTTCTGGTACTTAAGATAGGAATATAGTTTTTGAAATCTGAACCTTTTCTTTTTCTCTGTTTTTCAATGAACTTTCCGTTTACTAGGGGATGAAAGAGGCCCAGTACTAGAAGTCATCGTGTCTCGAACAAACTTCATTTCATCTCACACAGAGAAGCCTGTAAGAGTAGTTGGTTTATCCACTGCTTTAGCAAATGCCAGAGATCTTGCTGACTGGCTAAATATTAATCAGGTATGAAAAATGTTTCAGAAGGTGGATATATATTTGTGCTACAGAAAAAAAAATTTAAAAGAAAAAATATATATATTTAAAAAAATTAAAAAAAATAAATGAGCAATTTATAAGATAAGTCAAGGTTAAACTTGAAAAAAATGTCTTCTTGCAGATGGGTCTATTCAACTTCCGACCATCAGTACGCCCCGTTCCTCTGGAGGTGCACATTCAGGGCTTCCCTGGTCAGCATTACTGTCCTCGCATGGCTAGTATGAACAAACCTGCGTTTCAGGGTAAGCAGCAAGCCCCTAGACCTATTCCTTCTTTCTGTAAAAGAAAAAAAAAAAAAAAAGACTTTGAGCACTTTACACAGTTCATTTGCAGCACATTTACAACATGTGTTACTGTATGTACTCTTGGCATATATAGGGGGAATCTGCTCTGCTAACGGCCCAAAAGCTATTTGCTGAAATATAAAGTGTGCTGCAAATGCAACATAGAGGAATGTAATGTATTTAAAACAGAAGAACAAAATTAGTGCTAATGAAGGGGAAATAAAATGTGTTTTCACTGTTTAACACCATAAAGAAACATTTGTGTAAAAATATCTGAAATTTAGAAAGTCATACAACCCATATTATGCTGAGATATTTTCATACGGACCACTGTATGTAAGCATTAAAAAAAATTGTGAACAGAAGTTGCAAGTCAGGCTAACCTCCTATAATTCCAGTTTCAAAGCAATAGCCATAAAATTCAAAATTTGTAGGGCATCCAGATATGCTTCTGTTTTCAATTTTTTATTCCTAACAAACCTGGCAAGCAGGATAGATTTAAGAAAAACTCTTATATTTTACTTGAACATATTTTGTGTTGGTTACATAAGGAATATTTATTATATCAATTAAAAATAACCTCCAAAATAAATTTTGTAATGTGAACTGCTGTTGATTGCAAGGTGACATTTGTGAGGTGACTTTTTAGCTGCTTTAATTAGCCTTATGACAGAAGCAAAGTATTGATTGTGGACTAGAGACCAATCTTGACAGCTCAGATTATTTACACCTCCACAAGAGCATTGTACAAAAACACTAATGAACAATAAATCTGTCTTGGGCTGTTCTGCCACACCTGTTCCTGAAGCAACAAAAATCCATTAGATGCTGGTCTTTTAAAATATATAGATATATTGGCATATATAGTTGTAAGGTATAAATACACATGAATTGTGCTATTTCAATAATTTCACAACTGTATATTGTGTGTATATGCAAGAGCACACACTGAGTACTATTCATGAACTGGGGAACAATATGTGATGGTGGATAGTATGAAATAGTTTTCAGAAATTAACAATGCATAAATTTAATTGCTAGAATGACAATTATGTGAGAAAACACAGAAAGGGATTTATAAGAGATTTAGAGAGTGTATTTGAAATTCTGTGTACACTCGTTTTTACTTCTAGTGCTTGTTGATGTTAGAAAATCTGTACACGTATGATGTATTGAGGGCTTTTTTCCCTACTTGTTTGATGTGATAGAGTCAAGGTTATTTTAGCATTTCCATGGCAATGCTTATTCCTGAGACCATAAAAATTTTGCTGCCAGCTGAAACTTTTCAAACATGCGATGAGCAAGAAAATGCTTTTTTAAAAAGTCCTAGAAAATAATCGGTTTAAATATGTCACACTAATTAGTAAACAAAAGAAAAAAAAGTTCTCTTGTACCATAATGCCCACTTTCACTTTCACAGCAGCTATTGGAAAGTCCCTTTCTACTTTTTTTGCCTTTTCAGGTTTTGGTAGATTGAAGTGATCATTTGCAGGCAGTCAGGACTTTATGCAGTCTGAGCTTTGGCTTTGGACCTTCATGGCATATAGGGACAACATACCCCAATAGGGTGGAAAAAACATAACATACGTACTAGGCTGAGATAGAGAAATTCACAAACTTTGAAGTGTAAAAAACTTGTCCAGGTTTTGTGGTGTTTTGGTGTTTGTTTTTTTTTCCTAACTGTTTCTTCTAATTGGCTTACAATGGTCACTAAAGTAGCATGGAAAATTAACTCTGACTCAGCTACACTAGTTATGTGATCAGAGGTGGCATACGCTCACCTCAGTTGCATCTGTCTCGCAGAATAGAGATGCAGGATACATACCTGTGTATCATCTACAGGGAGATGTATCAGCTGTCTAGGTATTGCAAGGAGAAACTCTGATTTTTGTTACAGGGTCTAATTCTTAAGTTCTGTTTTCCTCAACAGCAATTCGGAGTCATTCTCCAGCCAAGCCTGTTCTTATTTTTGTGTCATCCAGACGTCAGACAAGACTTACTGCCTTAGATCTGATAGCTTTCCTAGCTACCGAGGATGATCCCAAACAATGGCTGAAGATGGACGAAAGAGAGGTAAAATCATTTTACCTGCATTATTTGTATTTGGAAAGAAAATACATCTAAAACAAGAGAGGCATTTTTGGGTAGATCTTGAAAACAGCTATGCATATGCTATATTTCAATACATATTAAAACTAGTGTCAGCATTAACACTACACAAGCATCTTTGCAAGATCTGAAATGCAAACTCTTCTGTCTTTGTTCTTCGTGCATATCTATTATTGCTAGTTCCACTGTCCCCAGACAACGTATATCACATGGTACAAGTCTTTGATACAAAGATAAGACAAAGAGTAAAAGAAAGGACTAGTATTCTCCAAAGTTTATAGCTGGAAATCTGTGACATATAGATGTTGAGCTGGAATTTAAACCAAATCCCAATCTCATTAACTATATGTGTAGAGCATTATGTATATGCATATATATCTGCATGTATATATATGTATATAGGTATATATATGTGTCTGTCCATCTAGATTCATACATAAGTATATACTGCAGAACCAACCATTTAGGAATGGTTCAGTCTTGCATATCAATGAAATAAATTAATGTTATAAAAAAAAGAAAAGATCACTTCTGCCAGTATCTTTGTGATAAGAACATAAGGATTAAAAAGTCAAACACTCATATGTTAAGCAATGCTGGAGTAAAGGTTTACTTTTTTTATTATTTTTCCAGTAATGTAATCTTTAAGAACATTTTCTTATATTGGTTCTCAAAAAAATCCTTCTTTCATTTATTACAAATCATGAATGATGGTCAAATAATAAACAACCATTCAATATTCTCTTTTATCTGCATTCTTCAAAATGTATAGTAGATTTTATTTACTGCACTCGGTTTGGCATCTGCTCTGAATACAGAATTATTTATTTCCCTTTTGACTAATGGTCCTCATTGTAGTATATCATTGCTTCAAAACAATTTTCTCGATTGATATTCAGATTCCCTAGATTTTGGAATTTTGCTTTTTCTAATCATTGCAGACCTTCTGCATAGGAATTTCTGTGATAATATAGGGCCAAAATAGCAAAATGCATGGCTCAGAAATATGAGATCCAAATTCAATATTGTATGAATATTTAAATATCAGCCATTGTTTAAGTAGCTATACAATTGTATACCAAAAAAATATATACCAAAAAGTATAGGTTTCTAGGTAAGATAATTTGATTTTGTTTGCACCTTGCACAAAAACTAAAGTGTTATTTTTCTGAGATAAAGTGTAACATCTGTATCCTTCCTCTTTGGGATGGATTTTAAAAGAGAAAATTGATTTCTTAGCTGATAAACTACTATTACTAAAACATATCTCAATTTGATGGTGCTTTTCTAACTGTATAACCTCTATTTAATGTGTTCTTGAGCATAACAGAAACATCTCATAACAAAACTGCTACTGCACTGTAATACTCCAGTACCTTGTGCTAGTTTACTGTAGTAATCTCACATACAATTAGAATATGCAACATGCAGCTTGCCCTAAATTACTCACATTGATATGAATAGCTTCCTCGTGTCCTGTAAACCGCTACTATCCTGAAAAGAACTGTAGCTGAATCTTCTTCACTTGATAGAAAAGTGTTTTCCATTAGGTGTCTTTGAATTCATATGTTTCAAAATAAACCTCTGAAGGTTTTCAAAGATGAGCCAACAAGGACAAGCAGACTTTGCATTTATTAGTTTAATAACATTTGCATGTGATTTGTATTTGAATTAAGAAACTGCATGTTTGGAGCATAAGATACCTACCAAGTTACGCAGTTCTGATTACATAAATGTAAAAGATTGAGGATTAAGTCCTAAGTTGTTATATCTTACCACTATTATGTAGGACACAATTGTGTTTGAAGTACCCACGATTTCAAGTGGACATTTCTTTAGGTAATTATGTGACTAGTTAGTAGCTTTGTGTTTTAAATGAGCCTGATTAGCTTGAATTTCATTTGACATTGAAGCAAAGGACAAAGCTATAGTAGTGCTGCATACCTAGTGTATGTACTGATTAATTCTTTATCCATAATTTTTTTTTATTTAAAAATTCTAAGTTATATTAAAGTCAGGCTTGAACTAGGTGAAATAGACTCTCCATGTTGCTATAGCATTTTTAAATGTTATAAGTAGAACTAGTGAATACTTACTTTATAGTAGGGATTCCTTGTCTTAAATGCCCAAATATTTCAAGTGTTTCTCAATTCCATATAAGATAAAAATGGACCAGTTAGAAGAAATAAATTGTTGTTGCCTTTAAACATTTTTTGTTGCCTATCAGTCTTTCATATTTGCTTTTTGCCAACCAGCGTTCCTTTAAGGGAACTTACAGACAAGTGAATTGTTTTCAAAATATTTGTAATTGTTAATTGTGAATTACGTTAAGATATTAGAAATTTTTCATAAATCGGTTTATTCAAAGTTTACAAGCTTTACAACAAGCCTTATTTGTATATTAATTTTGGCTGACATGAGATTCCTTTAAGAACTCATTGGTCAGTTTTGTTTAATTGTGTAATTGATTTTGCTTCATGATGGCCAAATGTTAACCTATGTTTATGTTTGCTTTCCTGTTGGTAGACTTCATAATGCTTCTTAAAATGCTGTAAACAATGCCATCCATAATATCATCTGGAACACTGATAGACACAGATTCTTACAGCCATTGAAAGTGATTTTTCTTTGTTATCCTCCATGGCAGCTTTTCTGTCATGGTAACGGAGAGATCAGGCCTTGTGAGGGAGGAGTTGGAGTCAGGAAGGGACCAATACTGGATCGTTGTTACCTGTTCATGAGTTATGCCATCATCTAAGCTTCCCTCATCTCCTCGCTAGAGATTCTTCTCCCTGTAGTGGTCCCTGCCAAACCAGACTCTCATTTTCAGTACATGAAGGTTTCTGTTCACAAAACTCCATACTGCTTCTCTTCATAGTACTCTCAGATAACAGACAAATCCACCACCAACTCTGCCACCTAGCTCCAACTATCAAATTCAGACAATATTTCAGTCAGTTATATTTTAAAGGACATGAACTTGTATGCAGCTTTTGGAATACCTATTTGTATGTATGTATAAATGACATACAGAAACAAACCTTCAACTCTTGCCACCAAAGTAGACATTCCTAGATCGTGGAGGAATCATACAAGATATTTTTTACCTCAAAGGACTCAGTCTTAACAGGTGCAACTGAACTATAGTTGAGAGAGAACTTTGTTCTACATCCATCTACTGAAAATATATACTACAGACAGCTCCATTTGGTTTTAGAAATGGTTCTTCCTTGAAATTCATGTTTGATGTACAGTTTCCTGCTCATACCCACGTTCAGAACATTGAGATAGTAGTCAGTCTTCATAAGATAGAACAGTACTTGAAAAAAAATTTCTGTTTCTAGTACTGATAACTTCTGCAGTTCCACTGGACCTGCTGTTGCTCAACAATAGTTAGATCTGTTTAATGCATTCTATCCAACTAAGTTTCAGGCTATGTGCATGCTTTTTATGAAGAAATGTCCACTCAAATACCTCATGTCTGGTTTAGTCTCAGCAAGGAAGTCTCTAATGATGTTGAAATACCCTACTTACTGAGATTTGTAGCTGATGCTTCAAAGCTCATCCCTACATTTGCTAATTGCTATGCATAACACATGCAGACGTTCTTCAGGATTTAAGTAGGACAGCCACAGATTGCCTAAAGTAGAATATGAGTGGGCAGTCGCTTGAAGAAAAAATAATAGTTACCTATCTTAAGGCCTTAAAGGTGGTTTCGTTTTTCCTTTTTCTGTGAGCTGCATTGTCCATACGTGTTCCAAAATAAGTTCTCTATCCCTCTTATGATTTGCAGTCCCAACACTGAGTTTATTTTTCCCCTAAGGGTGAAGAAGAAGCTGAAGCTGCCTTCTTTGCCATTTGCAGTATTTGCAAGAACTCTTCAGTAGACATCATTCTGTAAAGGTCATACTAGTTACGCTTGCAAGGCACAGGTGCATCAGGACAGAAATGAGAACAGGCAGCGCATGTCAGAAAGAACACTGCCCCTGTAAAATGAGTAATTCTTCATTTCTTTTTATTGTTCATAGTTGCCAATGTGCCAGTGAGAAAAGAAAACTTTATACTTAGCCTGGTTTATTTTTGTATAATCATAAAATGATTTTCAAATATAGACTTTCTAGTTAAAATTCTAATTTGGAGCTGTCAGCCAGGACTGCCATGTTCAAGCTTGTAACCCATTACTTACCTTGTTAAGGGAGGACGAGAGCTCAGATTATCCTTTTGGAAACAGGGAGTGCCACCAGTTTGTGAGGGTAAGCTTGGGTAAGATCAGTTACACTGTTCTACATTAGGAGCTGACTAAAGAGGAACAAGTCCTTTTCTTTCAGAAACTGCCTCTACAGCTGTGGTGGTGGCAGATGTTGCAATCTTTTTACAACATAATTTATTAGAATCAAGTTTTCAGTTTATTTATTTTTCTCTAATGTTTTTACTGCTTTTTGTTTTTAACCTAAACCAAAAGTACAAAGCAGCATTTATGTTTATTGTTTGAAGTTGAGTGCAGTTCTCACCAGCAAACAAGCAGGGTGTTTTCTTATTTGAGGGTTTTATTTTTGGTTTTGTTTCTGTTTTTTAGGAAATTTATTCCCTGGGCAAATATTTGGATTTTTTTTATATATTTACAGTGCAAGGATGGAGAAAAAATGTATCCATGTACACAGTTTTAACTTTAACCACAATGATTTTTGCATAGTTCTTTATGCATCATTTTACCATCTGCATCTTGTTAAGGCTGTTCTTTATGAAACCTCTAGAAATAACTAAAATCCTTTAGCACAAACATACCTACTGTAATATTCAATAGCATCCATACCAAGCAATAGCCAGCTTCCACTGAATTCAAGGGCACTTAAATGAAGGGCATTCATTGCCTCCGAAAGAAAGAATTCAGGCCCATAGTGATTTTGCAGTTTTAGAGATGTGAGTGTATGAACATGTGTGAGTTAATTATAGATTTGTATACATCTTCGTACATTATGTGTATATGCAGAGACATATGCATCAATGTGAACTAAATTTTACCATATATTCTGTTTAGCATTGCTTAAAAAAACAAATAAACCAAAAATATCTCAAGAATCGTTGCGAAGACAAAAGGTGATTTTTTCTTCTTTAAATCAAGCTATTATCTCCGTGTTATTGTTCTGAGGTAATGCTGTGCTATAAAACAGGAACAGAAGAATCTGGTCTGTGTCATGGATAGGTATATTGCTGTCTTTTAGATGAGATTTTTAGTGTTAAATGTATATGTTTTAATACTATATGTCGACTGTTTAAAACATTTTAAAATGTTTCTCGAACAGTGTTATTTGAGGTGGTTTAGGCATTTTGTTTGTGTGGAGGGGTTCTGGAGTATGAGGATAAGTCAACTCTTCATCAAAAATCATTTTATAAGATGACTTTTTTTTTCTGCCTTTAAAGATCAGGAGGGTACCCAAGAATTATTTCTACTTGTTTAACTCATTATAGAAGTTCAACTTCTTTCTACAAGATGTTGTTTTTATGACACAAAAGTGTGTCATAAAAATTAACATTTAGTTATAACAAGGAGGTGTTTTTATTTCACTTAACATCTGTAGCAGATGTGAAATATGTAATTATTTTTGTAAAAGGCTTCATAACTTTCACGATTCTTTTGTTTGGCACATCTTTCTTCTATTGGGCATTTTAGACAATTGATAAGCATTATTCAGTGGCATATGGTCTGAGTCTGACGTGCTTTGAAAAGAGTACAGAGTACTAATAATGAGGATTCTGTGAAAATGGGAAAACCAGCACAACAGATATGCTTTGAGAAAGTATGGGTTTTTAGCATCTTGAAACAATATATCACACTCCAAGGGACAGAATTGGGCTGCACAATCTGTTAGCTCATTCTTGTCCAATCTGGTCTCCTCCTTTCTTTTGGAGCCAGCATTGTCATCAACTTGCTGAATTATACTCTGACTGGAATGTATTTCAGGCACAGGGTAATGTATCTACTTAAATGGAATCCTATCTTTCTACAAAAGCTTTTTAAGTATAATAAATTTAAAATATAAAAAAGTTCTATTAGCTTAAAGTAAATGGTTCAACAGTTTACATATGTGCAAGAACAAAGAAAATGACTACTTACTAGTTTGAGAAAAATCTAGTTTGATCAGAAATTAGAATATAAAAGGTAGAAATAAACTTTTTTTTTTTAATAATAAGTGTTTTGCAAGGAGTCCAAAATTTGTTTTCAAAGGTTTTTTTTCTTCAAAGGTGTATTCCTAATCAGCAACCTAATGTTAAGAAAGCACAGGAGTTATTTTAGTTTATTCTTCAAAAAACCTGTGAAAGATAGCAAAATCTTTTCTCCATGGGCCCAATCCTTCCTGTTTTGGAGTCCGGTGAAAAATCCCTCCTTGCATTAAGTTTCCTGCATCAGTGTGGTACGTTTTGGGTTGGGGTTTTTTTATGTCAGTACCATGTATATTTCCTTATTATTATTATCACATTTTTTCTGGTCTTAAAAGACATTTTCTTTACCTTTTAATAAGTTGACATTACAGTTGTTTTCAGAAAGGTAAGTAGTAATGAATTTATAACAATGCAGAAACATTAGATTTGTTTTATAGTCACGATGGTGTGTCTGTTTCTGGTTAATTAACCTATTAATTGTGCCATTATTTCTTAATAGAAAGTGATAATATTCTTACACTACACTGACATAAAAGAGATATATTTTAAAATAAATTGTCATGAGAATTTTAAGCCTTGGATTGTGCCTATGGGTAAAATAGTTGTGTTTATTACATTGATTTATGTGAAAGCAAGGGGTCAGCTAAAAATGACTAGGATTCCCTGCTGCTAAAATGACAGGATAGTAGTACATGCGCCAGCTCTCCTGCTAAGGGTTCTTTATTTTTCCTGTGGTAAATTACACTGCTTTGCAGGTATGACTAACAGCACCACAGGCCACCACTGTAATACAAGTCAGAGGAAAAAAAAAAAAAAATCACCATTGATTGTAAAAGCAAGAAGAACATCTTTGAATGAATTCCCAGCAGTGTGAATTTAGGATGTTTTACACTGACAACTACATGGCAAAAAGGTTTAGCTCAGGTTCTCTACTGAAAAATAACTAACATTGTAAAATTGCGTGTGCTGAAGGAGCAGTCTAATCACTACAGACTAATCCAAATCAGCTAATTTGATCCCTTCTAGAGGAAAAGGGAGTTTAGATTCATTATTTTCCCAATACCAAATTCTGCTAATGTGTATACTGAAATAAATGTCATTGAGCACTGGCTTGTTCCCTTACATTAAAGACATAACTGTCTTTAAAGGTGATGATTCTTGGTGGTGAGGAGAGCCATATAATAACTTTTGACAATTTTTGAATGCAGAAATTGAATAAAATGTAAATGCATTCATTTTTTCATTTATTCTTCTCATATTTTACCACTGCTGTTTCCTATTTTTTCATCTTAATTCCCTGTTAAATGTATACATGTAATTATTATTTCTCGAAGTGTCTATCTAAGCATAAGAAGCCTGTGCAGTGCTAATACCACTTTGTAAATCCATAGCATGAAAAGCATTAATAGGTTCAAAAATATATTTAGTAATGTATGTTGATGGTCATAATAATACAGAAAATGGTATACAGGTTCTTATTGTATCAAGATATATTTTTGTCTTAAAAACATGTTTAAGATGGGTCATAATTCATGTTGTCTACACTGCAATCACATGTCTGCATGTTGACTAGAGAAATCAAAGGTTTGCTGATTGTATCTAGATAGATAAACTTTATCTTTCAACATATCCTCCTTTCATTCAGTTCTTTATTCTTTTCTACTTATCTGCCCCTCTTCTTGTTTCCCTTTCCTAAACAGACATCTCCATTTTTCAATTTTTTTTTTTTTTTTTTTTTTTGCTTCCTTTCCTTTCAGTGTTTTATAGTCCCTTTCACTCTCTTCTGTAAGCATCCTTTTCTTTTACACATGCCAGACCAGTTTATAAAACAAACCCTCCAGGTCTTACAATACAGGAAGCTCTCCAGAACATCCAGACAACTGTGTTGTGAGGGAAAATAAAGAAAATTTAGGAGCTTCCATTGACAGATCAAATTCATGGGACCAGGCCAAAACTTGAACCTTTTTTCCTTTTTTTTTGCAATTGGGTTCTCTGTTACTTCCATCAGTTCTGGTTCAGCACTTTTTTAAATGCTTTGTAATTTGTTCTTTCTGACATGATTGATTCACAAAAATCTCTGTTGTTTGGGTGGGTTTTTTTAATCCTTAATATAGTTTAATATATTCTCTGGCTTCTTTGTACCTTTAAAGGATTTTTTTAATAATAGCAGTGACATATGTTACTTGGGTTTAGATATGGGAATAATTTTATTAAGGTCTGAGAGTTGTAAAACCCGGGAAACATTTATAGAAGGTTACAATTCTGAACATCAGAAGTGCAACATCTCAAGAGTCCTAAGTAGAAATGAAGATATATCATATCTAAGTACTTTGGGATAGTCAATCTGAGATGAGACTGAATACTTAGTCCAAATTCTTCAGTTACCCTGAGTCATTTCTTCTGTACTACTACCTCCTAGGTTAACCGTGAATGATGCTGCCCATAACTATGCAATATCATCATGCCACTGCTGGTGGCACCAGGAAACCACTAATAAGAGATGAGATTTGAAAGTTCCTGTCTATAATTATATTAAAATCACATGAAATAATAAATGGCCTTAGAAATAAAACAGAAAGAATTTTGAGGGACAAAAATGCTAAACAAGACAGAAGTTATAAAGCTCTTGTTCGTTATTAGTGAGGGGCTTTCCATAGAGATCATCTACAGAAATAAATGAGCTTATTATGGAATTCAATACTTGAAAACATAGGCAAGACATACAGTTAAAACAGTAATAGTTAAAATTATCCCAAGTAGTCATTGACATGAGATTTGAAAAAAATAATAATAATAAAAAACAGCTTTTTCTCTGTACTTCTAAAAGTTTTAAATGAAGACACATAGTGTACATCAGGCTTTGCTACATGGTTTGAGTCTATAAATTTCAAACTTAACACTAAAAAGAAATTGCATTTCAACATGTGAATAGGAAACTTTTTTGATGAATAATGATTGCAGAATTATCAAGCTGAAGAGCTGTGTCTGTCTTTTCATAGGCATTAGAGAGCGACAAATTTATTTTCCATTACTGTTATTATGTCACTGGTTGCAGGGATTTGCTGTGTTTTTATACTAGTTCTAACCCCTGTGATACTAGGGATTACATTAAACAAACACGGAGCAGCATTTGCCAGACCTGTCAAGATATTTTCAGCATTTTCATTTCCTTATCTGCGCTACTTAGTGTATCAATAAAGTCATGTGCATTTTGTATTCCCTCCCATCAGTAATATAGTATCTGATTTTTCTTGTAGACTGAAACCAGACTTTTCAGAAACTAAAGGCTGTTTTCCTGTTTGCATAAACAATGTTGAACAAATTATCCTTGCTATTACAAAAAAAAAAAAAAGGATAACAAAAATCTTTAAAGTTTAAAATTTCTGAATAATCTGTTCTGCAACATGCAACTATTCCTTCTGTTACAGATGAATGACATTATAGTGACAGTGAGAGATTCAAATCTGAAGCTGACACTTGCTTTTGGAATAGGCATGCACCATGCGGGTCTGCATGAGAGAGACAGGAAAACTGTGGAAGAATTGTTTGTGAATTGCAAAATCCAGGTACATTTGCTCTTTGAATCCGACCATAATGACATTTACATGGAATTTTAAAAGTTGGCTTTTTGTTACATATACCTCATTAATCTTTCTTTCTGTTTTAGGTTCTTATTGCCACAAGCACATTAGCTTGGGGTGTAAATTTTCCAGCTCATTTAGTAATTGTTAAAGGAACAGAATACTATGATGGAAAAACAAGGCGTTATGTGGATTATCCCATTACAGGTACTTACATAAATTATGGAAATGCTTATATGCAGAAATGTATTTCAAGCATATGCAAATGATCTGAATTATTTAATAACTGATCACTTAAATTACCTAATTCAGGTAGAGACTAGGAGTGCTCAAGAAAGAGTTTCTTTGTTTAATGCAAGTTGTAAGAGAACCCTTAAGATTTTATATAGTAATGAAAATGTTTCTGTTTTGAAAATCTTTCTTCATGCTAAATTCCTTTACTATGTGTCATCTAAAATGGACATTAAACTATTAAAGGGACAATATGAAGTCATATTTAGCTACCTAGTTATTGTATAAAAGGAAGTTCTCATGCGTGCAATTTTGGTTTTCAGTTTTGAAGCTTTTTTTAAATAGAAACAGATTTTGAACAGTAAACTTAGCCATAGTTTGAGATGCAACAGTTGAATCGCATATGTATGAGAACATAAACTTTATACATAGTCACTTGACAATAAACAAATAACCTTTGCTAGTCGAGTATCTTCAGTGATGTAAGTGATACTTCAAGTAAGCGATACTTCAGAAATAAGCAGCTAAATTAAATATTTGAATTTCTGGGTTGATACAGACTTTTATTGCTTTTTGGCTCCAGTAAATTGCACTTTTCATAAACTGTTCTGCAGTATTTTCCACAAGCTTAAGAAAGTGAACCATGGAAGAACTTCTTTCAGAGTTTAGACAGGAGAATATTTGTCTGGATGGTACTAAACTTGAAGAATGAGGACAAGCTAAATTTATTCCAGGTTTCCTGTTCTGTTTTTGCTTTCTCTTTTTGAAAGAGAAAGTTGATCATTAAATAATCCTATACTATGCCAGACATATGTACACCTAAGGATAATCTAAATGTTATTTGTAACATAGAGAGCTTGCATCTTTTTAACAACACAGTGTCTTTTCAGCAAGAGAAGGTTACTATAGAAAAAAAGCTCAAACCGAAAATACTACAAGGTTTACTTCTCCAAGCAACCCATCATAGAGCTTAATTTAGTGGTTTGTGCTCTGCAGGAAGCTTGGGATCAATTTCCAGACCAACTCTCTTGTTTAAATATTCTGGTATGACCTGGGAGCTTAGCCATGCACCCTTGCATTCTGTGACAGACTTTGGCTGATGTAAATTTGGTACAAACAATCTCTGCAAAGTAGTATCTCACTCATCCCAACTGGAAGAATAGTGACAACTGACTTGAATATTGAATGGAGAAAAGTGGGGAGGAAAGAAATCAAGTGAAGTTTTAAATTTTATGTTGGGTCTGTGGGACTGTCAGAGATCAGTAATAGAATATATTCAAAAGAAATCAGAAACTCAATGAGCATTGAAGACTTACCGTACTATTTTAGAAATCTGTTGTACAAATACACAGGGAGTTTTAGAGAATGCTTATACTTTCACTTCTTATTGCCTTTTTGAATTCAGGTGTCTTGGACATGAGTGTTGCTCAGTTCTTGAATTTTAAGTAAGACTGGGGTTGGGAGGAGGGTGGAGGTCGGGTAGGGTAGATGAAATACCAGCATCTGTGATGGAAGCATTTAGATTTTGTTGTCTGCACTGCAACAGAAAATGCAGATTCCTTACTTTATGAAGAAACATGTGGTGTGGTTTGCTTAGAGCATTTTTATTTTTAACTTTCTAGAGAATATTTATGCATCTGGAAGTTCTGTAGGTAGGTAGCACAGTTTTGCAGCAGAAATAAAATGAAAACATAATGAATTTCTTTCTGTAATACTTCCAAAATCTCAAAATACTGTCTTTGATGCTGCCTTCAATTTGTGCCTTCACTGTTCTGTCATGACAGAACTTGATTTCTCCCTGCTGAAGTTACCTTTCTGTATCAAGGATGCATTTGTTTCCAGTGAAGCAGCTGAGGACAGAATGAATTATTCTGCAGTGTTCAGTAATTTCAAAATAAGTAAAAACACTTCTTTGATTGAAGTTAGAGTTTGGGGGGGGGCTTTTCTCAGACATTGAGTCAGCCAGTTGGATCATATTTAGCATTTCAGTTTTGTCCAGTGAGTAAAAGCAGCCAAGCAACATATATAGTCAGTACAGAAAATATTGGTTTTGGATAATTATGTAGGGGATATTGGCAAAAAAAATTTCCTGATGCCTTTTGGTAAATTCATTTCCTATGTGGTATTATGCACAGCTTAATTCACCATATTAGAATAGCAAGAAGTTGTTTCATCACCCTCCTGTGCACATACCTATTCAGAAACATCATTCTCAAACTAGTTTCATTTTACATTTTCACGTCACTCCTCAATTAAGAAAAGGAATAAACTGATAAAAAAGATTGCTGTCTGTATAATTTGTGCATGCACAACTGAAAATACGTTACTAAAAACTGTTTATTGTCATCGGACTGTTTCTGCTATTGTGGCCCCTTGCTGTATCCCATTCTACACCCCCTGAATTTTCCTTCCTCAACTGACCATTGAGCCAAAAGCTTATTGATTCTGAAACCGAACAAAACACTTTTCAAAATGCCAGGTACTGCAAGGCACATGTTGTGCAGGTATGATAGAGTTCATAGAGAACACACAAAACATAAAAAGCTTTAACATAAAGATGTAAAACTTATTTACAGATTGCTTTCCATTGTTTCTTTAAAGTTAAATAGCCATTGAAGGCACCAGAAAGGAATCGGAGCTCTTGTTGAACAGTACAAAAAACAACTTATGCAGATGCACTTCTCAGTTAATGAGAAGGCACAAATAGATAATATGCATACTTATCGTGGTGGCCAGGTAGCAAGTTGAGCATGTTTTGTATAAACTACTAGCATTGGTGTTTACAGAAATCATTAACTAGTATTTGCAAATAATGATGTGTATGCAAAGTAGTAGAGGTAAACTTTAACTGTACCTGCTTCTAAATTCATATATGGTGATCTGATATAGGGACAACATATGATACGAAACCATCTCTACTCCAGTGCTAATAGCTAATGTAACTTGTCCATAAGTTTGAGTGGTAAAGATCATAGCTCTCAGTAATTAAGATTTGCCTTTACCATTCTATCTCTGAAATATTAAAGACCTAGGAAATCATACATAGCAGAATAGCTTATACAAGGAATTTTTGCTATTGTGAAGTCAAATACTTGACAATTAGGCAATAGACAGTTGCCATTATGAACTTCATGAGTTCTCTTACTTGTCATCTTTAATTGCATATAATCAAATGAGGGATGGATATGGAATGAACGGAAAGTAGAGGAGATTTATGTTAGATGTAACCTTAGATTCTATTGCAATGTGTGGTCTTTATGCAGCAAGATAGTCCCTGCTCGGAAGAAGTTCATCATAAATTTATCTGAGATGGAAAAAAAATAGTTAGATGTGTTTAAACAAATAGAGCATGTAAGGCCAAAGAAATTTAAAAATCCTGTATTGTATATTATACAGATTAAATATATCTATTTATACATTCAAATAAATACATTTGTTTTATGCATTATTGTCTCTTTGGCAGATGTACTTCAGATGATGGGACGTGCTGGCAGACCACAGTTTGATGACCAAGGAAAAGCTGTAATTCTAGTTCATGATATTAAGAAAGACTTCTACAAAAAATTCCTTTATGAGCCTTTCCCAGTGGAATCAAGGTAAAGATAAGGCAATCAGAAAAGCTGATGAAATGATAAAAAGTACTACAAATGAGGGACAGAGAAAAGTGAAACAAAATTCCTGGGCCAAATATCTCCTAAATTTGGGGGTCATAGAGGAGAAACATTTTCCAAAAAATATTATCCATCTTTATGCACAAAAGTCCTTTCTTCCTTGAGTTTTGAAGCACTGTTGAGCTCTTTAGTGAATTCCCAGATAATACTACAAATGCTTCAGAAATGAGTGTTCTAAGTGACATTTGAATAAGAGCACAAACTGTTCTTCAAGGCATGTGTAGGACAACTACACATGCTCCTCAGAACCTTCCCTGAAATTATGTGACAAATTCTTAATAGAAAAAAAAAAAAACAAACCACACAGGTGAGTTTCTAGCACTTTCTACCTAGAATACTTCTACCATTATAGATATCACATTCTTCAAAATCTCAGAAGGTCAAAAAAGAAATCTGAATGGTGTAAACTATTAATAGTATGCTTTTAACAAATCTTTCACTTCAAAATTGCAGTATTTCTCCCAGAAATGTAGAAACACTACCTTTTTGTAGCCTTTCTGAACTTAGTTGATACTAAGTTTGCTGTCCAGCATGATGTAACTCAGTCCTTGGTTTTAATATTTATGATATATTTAGTTGTCCAACAAGAAGCAGAGCTATTTACATTAGTCTCCTGTAGATGCATGTTTCACAGAGAAATTCTCAGACATCTAATACAGCAGGAACATTACTGAAAGCTTTTCTCTGTGATGAAGAATTCACAGTATTGTTCTCCTAAGGAAACTTCATCCCTCAACATAAGTGATAGTGGGACCTCTATCTGATCAGAAAATACATGGGAGCTTGAGAGTGCTATCTACCTGTGGCATGTAGTTGAAATGAGCTGGTGTATTTGAGGGTTAATTCTGTGATGCACAGATAGACATATAATTTTTGTAAACAAAGAATGTGGGGACATAAACTTAATTGTCTTAGGAAACAACACTTTTTTTAATATTAATTGCACTTAGCACAAAAGGCTAGGACTTGAACTTCAAAATGATAGCTAAGATGTCAAAAGAGCCCTGTGATTAAAATGTTGATAATAAATCCAGAGTGTATGGCATAAGCATAAACTAGGAAATCTCTCTTTTCATTGGTAAGTGATGTTTCTAAATAAAGAAATTGTATCTTCAGTATAACAATAGTCATTGCACCTTGTTTCTGTTTGGAATACTATAAATATTCTATGTCTCTAGTAGCTCATTTTATGTGTACATATTTACTTTGTAATTTGATATATTCCATCTTTTACTATAAACAAAGAATATTTGATAAATTTTCGGATCAAAGTTTCACATATTAATAGCAATCTCATTAAGTTCTATATAGGTTGTGAACCAATTATCTTAGAATTGTCTTGGTTTCTTTTATGATGAAGTATTTGAAGTAAGAGGATTCATAGCTTCAAAGAGAAACTGTTTGGAGGGTTTTTAGTTTTAGAGTGCTCTCCCATCTGTTCTACCAAAGAGCAGATTTATCAGCTTTGTGCAGTATTTCCAATTTGTAAAATTAAACTTCATCTTTTTTTAATTAAAGTTTTTCTAAAGCCATTGTCTTTATATTAGTTGTAAGACTTGAGTACACAACTCACATGACAGGCCTTGTGCTCTCACTGATCAAGGATCGGAAATACAGCACACTAGAAGCAAAAGAGAAAGCACTCTTTATTAGGAAATAACTATTGAATCATTTGTCTAGTTTCTGTTGGACAATCTGGGTAGAACATCTGCAGTTCTTACCTTCAGCAGTGTGCAATCAGTGGTATAGAGCAGTAAAACAGCTACTCATACCAAATTATCCTTTACTTTTAGCAACAGGGAAAGAACAGTAGGAAAAGAAAAAGGATGATAATACAAGAAAAATTTGGTTGATCCTTAAGGATATTTCACAATCCCTGATTGAACTCTTGCCAGGCATGATCTCATTAGATACCCTAATGGAGGCCTTTATTCCATTTAGTGACACTAAGCAGTATTTTACTTTCCAAGAATCATTTTAAATATAAACTGCTTTTGTTCTTCTGTGTTTCCAAGTTTATATTTTTCTAGGTTAAAGTAGATAGGTTGGGGGTTGGGGGGAGAGGTTGTTTGGTTCTGGGGTTTTTTTTACATTGGATAAAGATGAGGCAAAATGTGAGGGAAGCAGTTGTGATGTAATTTTAATAGCCCTCAAGTATTTGTCAAGTATTAGCTAAGCTATTGCCACTGTTTCATTTCCTGTTTGTCTTTCCATATGATTCTCTATTGGATTAAACCAGCATGATCATATGGTCAACATACAGTATTCAGAAGTTACCACTGAGTAGCACCATCTGAATGCATTCCATGAATGACTTAAACTTGTGCATTCTTGGTCCAATCAAAAATTAATTTGAGCTTCATTCCACTATCATGTAAAGAAGATGACTGACCTTGCCATTACATTCCCCCTTCTTTCCCTCTCCTCTTTTACTGGAAGATAAATATATAATATTTTCAGATTAAAAGTAATAAACCTTTTAATACATAACTCTACAAAATACATTACCTATCTTTGTGATTGTAAAGTCAGCTAAGTCCTCTTGTTTCCTGTTCTTCAGCTTGTTAGAAGTGCTGGCTGACCACTTGAATGCTGAAATTGCTGCTGGAACTATTACGTCTAAGCAGGATGCAATGGATTATATCACCTGGACTTATTTCTTCCGTCGACTTATAATGAACCCAACGTGAGTATACAAATGCAATTTAATCTAACTTGAGAGTAGAGTTGATCCAAAGGTGATCCCATTGCTGTTGGAGCCTAGAATACTTAGCAGTCTACAGTGTAAGAGCAGTACTAGCCCACACATGGAATAAAACTTGTGTGCACATTTTTTTAATACTTTTTTCCTCTAAATATAAATGCATTTCTTGGCAGATACCTTTACAATTCAATGACAACTATAAAATAGCCTTATTGAGAGGGCTACATCAGCATCCCTAAAATAAAACTCCAGATTATCACATTCCTATAGGTATTATATTTATAATGTGTTGCTTTTTTTTTAGCTACCACATTGATATGTTCTGCTCAGTTTTCTATAGAAAATCTATTAAGACCTGGATTTTCCTAATAAATGAGAGAATAGCTATCAGCTGTTTCTCTGCAATAAAGTTTATTTTCATTAGGTTATCCTGGTGAAACCATGTGTGCAATATTTTCAATGATTGTTATCATCCTGCCTAGCTCCAGCTGGTATGCAGATCATTGTGAGCTGTTCCAGCCATGTAACCTGCCTTTTCCACAACATTGTTTTGGGTAAATTGTACATTACTTATTGTGCAATCATTCACCCACCAAAATAATATGACTAGTAAAGAATTGGGAGTGTTGTATTTCTGAAATCATGTTAATGTCCATAAAGTTTGGCTGAATTTTCATCTGTGTTTTTTATGGGCAGTTGCTGGCGGGAACCTTCAGGTAATAAAATAATTTCCTTTAAATCTTTTTTAGTCTTCATTAGTTTTGAATTCTTCATCTATTTCTATGCTGAGGATCTCCCACAAAACAGAATCTGCATCTAATCATCTTGGGAAATAAAAAATGCAGAGTGTTAGAACTGTAAAGAAAACATATTCAATTCTCTCACTTCATAACTAACAAAATTAATACGTTTATGTGGAAGGTATTTCTCCCCTGAGAGTGACAAACAGCTAAATTCTGGTTTTGTGTAGGCTAGATGTGGATAAAGCTGTATTTATTTGAATGACTTTGGAATTTACACAAGATCCATACTGCAACTAATGTTAAAAACTATGCCACTGCAGACACTATTCTTTTTAGTATAAAGAATAACTAATGTTATTTTAAAATGTCTTGCTTTTGAATTGCTGTGCTAAAGTGATTTTGCTGATTTGTCTTTGGAAAGCTTTGGTCATGTGGTATCTATGGTAGGTAGATTTTTAAAATACAATATATAGCCCAAAGGTAAGTGTAGAATATAGAAATGTAGTCATTTGATTTAATAGGTCAGCTCTTCCCAGTATAAAAGAAGGTTCCCACGGGAGCATGAGGTTGGCATGTTGACTGATAGTCCTTTTTTCTCAGCAGTTTCTTTAATGTGTGGTGTCATGGAAAGCTAAATCTGAAGTTATCACAATATCAACTTTTAGGCAAAAGTTCTGCTACTCTGAGAGTATTGTGGCAAGAAAGTTAGGTGAGGAAAAAAAAAAGCCCACTATATTTCTTAGTGAGATGCAGAGCCTTTGTTGTGAGAAACAAGATGAACAGATCTTGACTAGTTGTGTCCATAATGGCAGAATAGAAATGCATATTGAAGTTTCTAATGAATTTGGAGTTTTTCATTGGAACTACACACACACAGATTGGAACAGTTCACAAGTTGTGCTGCTTTACCCCCTGTCTCATCCACACAGAGATGCTCAGCATTCCTTCTGTACTCAGTCAAGCAGAAAGAAAAATAAAGGATATTATTGACTCTATCAAAGAGGTCACTTCTAGATGCCAAGTGCAAATGCAATGGATGTGCAAAGAATGGTCTTTGACATGGTAAAAATTTCTATTAAGTTACTAAACTAGCCAGTTTGTAGAGTTCCTGGACCTACTGTGATATTTTCAGACCTTCTACAAACCAAGCAGTTCCAGCATGGTCAGTGTTTGAATGTGATGCATCAAAGGAAAACTGAAGAGTTTTATGAACAGAAGTCAGTGATAGTTGAGATCACTTTGAATAAATTGCAATATGGTAATGGAGTTTACTGTGCCATAGATAAGCATAGGAAATGGTTGATATTACCAAGCAAGAACTATTTGTGGTCCATAATAATCCAAAGGTTTTCAGGTTTGTATTTTTTCAAGAGTAGGAGCACAATGGCTGAATTTTGGTTTTGGTAGTTACACAATATCCATTCAGTCACTTGATATAGTGTTCTTTATCATGTCCTGCCCCAAAGCAATTTTGTTGACTTTCTCTCCACTGTGAAGCAAGAACTATTCTACAGCCAGCAGGTGATTGTACCTTAGTGATGAATAAATAATTCCCATATGCATGATTGGTAAATTGCCTTGGGATTCATTGACATAAAAGTCATTGCATGTGATGCTGTAAATCCCAAAAATAATGGGCTTAGATAATATGCAGAAGATTTATATTCTCATTTATTGCCAGTTTTAGCTACTTGTGTATTAAAGCTGCATAAACAAATCTAGGATCATTCTATTCCATTCCAGTATCATAAAATGCATTACTGAATGCTTACAATTTGAACTGTTTAAGTAATGTTAATCTACCTTTGTTGTGAGACTGAGATCAAAGTATCCTTTTGCTCTAAGTATCCAGATTTCTTCTAAACATGTTGTCATTACAGAAGTTTTTCTGGCACACTTGAGATAATTTGTTAGACTTGTAAGAAAGGCTTTTATAATGGTGCTGTTGAAAATCTTTTACATGTTAAAATACTTCTTTTCACCAAACCATTTTGATTTCCTAGTTGGATGAACCCCTGTATCTTAAAATCTGTGAAATGGGTTTTAACTGTCTAATTAAGAGGAGTAATTGACCTGTTGATTTGGGGGAGTAGCTGAGTGCTAGTTTTGTTCAGAGGCATACTGACTCGTCATGTTCATGTTGTTCAATACATGATGTGCAAATGAGAGGGCTGATCCACATAAATCCATTTATCAAAGTGTATCAGTCACAGTATACAGAGTTTCTCCCCTCTTCTTTGCCTCCCCCAAAGCAATTATTCCTAAATGCAGAGGGTTTTGAATTTGCATGTCAAGTTAGTTCCTGTGCTACTTCAGTCAAGCACTACAACATGTTCTCCTTTCCACATACAACGTTAGTGGATATGTTCTTTACTTAGTCAAGATCATACAAGACATATCAGCAAAAACCTCTGTTCTTTGAAAGGGGCTATTTTGAAAGGCTTGTCTATCTCCTTTTCTTGGCTGAAACTCCTTGGCTGTTTCATTCTTTTACCCTTATAAAAGATTATAATCTGCAACTTTCTACAGAAGAGAAATGGCTATGGGAAACATTTTCTGTAAATCAGGTTATGATATTTTCCAGATACATGTGGGGTAAAAGAGAAGTAGAAATTTACAACATATGTAAAGTTAAGCAGAATCAGCTTTCATTTGGAAAGTTAATTTTTAGATATTCTGAGAGCACACATCACGTTACTGTTAAAATAAATGTGTGTTTTTTTCTGTATTATATTAATATACATGAGTGTGTGTGTATGTACACACTTACAAAATTATTTTTTTACTTTTTTCTAAATTTTCTAAATTCCTTGTGAAGACCTGAAAAAAAAAAGTTTTACAAATTAATTCTGAGAATTATTATTAAGGTGGGTTTTTTTCACTTTATGTCAGTCTTACAAAGTTTTCTACTGAAAGAATAATGTAGCATAAATTACAATTAAACTATCTCAGATTGATGCTCTTATCCTCATACACTTATGTTTTACTTTAAATTTCCTTTTCTCAGTATGATTAGTTGGGCACATCTAATAACACATGAACAAAGCTTCTGAATAAAAATTGATTATAAACTGTTCCAGTGCAGTTTCTGGTATTGAGCTGACAGCTAATATCAGCCAGTCAGGGTAGAATAATATGTACTACAGTAACAAATTCACAGTTATGCAGAATTTTAGGTCTAGTTTGGAATTATATCAGAAGGGGATTACTGAAGAAAGTTAAATTAACTAAGATTAAGAGATAAAATAGGAAGGTTTGGCAGTAGCTACTAGGAACAGAAGCTAGGAAGGTGTAGGTACATTACACTGAAGTAATTATCAGTATCCATCTTATGAGTGGGTAAATATATTTCTTGGGGTAGATTTTTTTCTTCTACAGTCACATTTAGATCTGTGTGCATGTATATATGCTTCTTAAATAACAGCTATAGGCATTGTTATAAATTACATAACAAGAGCTTGTTCTTTTAATTAGGGTCACAGTGATGTGAAAAGTACAGGCATGTAATTCATGGTTTGCTTTTACCAAACTATTCACACAAATAAAGTTTTTCTCCTTCTCTGACTGGGAAGCTCCAGGCTGCTGAGTATTTGAGCCATCTCCTGGTCCCCCACTATGCTGCAGACTTAGGTGAGAATGTAAAGCTGCGTACCTCACATCTCTCCATTCAGAAAGCAAATTCACGTACATGTATCAATATGTAAGCAAATTTACATGTGCCTGTTACCTCCTGATTTCTCAGTTGATGAACAAATCTTAGGAGGTAAACTTTTCCTGATAAATAATTAGAAGCACTGATGTGGAGCCAAATACCTTGCTGATGTCTGAGAAACTGGACTCTTTTTTTATCTTCTTAAATAACCACAACGTACAATATACTAAAAACTAATTAAAGATAGCAATGTATCTGTTTATCATACCTGGAAAACCAAATAGATGAGTGCAAGAAAATATGATACAGATAAAATGCAGATAGAGATTACTGTCTGCAGCATTTGTGCATGCTGGAATGCATTTTAGCAAGCCAGTCACAGACTCGAGAGTCAGTCAGTGATGCCTTAACAACAGAAGTGAGTTGGTATATTGGTTCATAGCTCTCTGGCTATGAAGGTCCATCAGTTTTGCCATATATTCAGTACCATTTCCATGGTACCATTTGAAGATGGCAGCTGCTGAAGGCCACAAGCTGATGAAAGTAAACACAATTGATGACTGCAGTAAACCGATTTACAAAAATTACTATTTGTGCTTCCCCCATACTTGTTCATAACAAAATTCTGCTCTCAGGACTGTCAAATCTCAGAAAGCACAATTTCTTGCTCTCAAGCAAATGTTGTAGATTCATCTTTTTTGTGCATTTGCTTCAAAAGGCCTTCCGGCTAGCAAGTTTTTTCTTTTAATATTTTTGGCTGACTCTGCCACCGATTTTCATTATGTGTGTCACTATTACTACCGTATAATCTGAACATAAAAAACGTGGTGCAGTAACAAATGACTTCACAGCATTGACAGTTATAGCAGGACCATTTCAAGGCTGATGAAAAATTTCCCATAGAGATCTCAGGTCAGGTTTACATAAGCTAAACAGGAAATGATTGCCACCATTCACATTAAATCCTAAATGTTCATCTACATTTTATGTTCCTGCACGTGTCTGTCTTTCTCAGCTGATGAAATTTCACACTTCCTTAGATTAGAGAAATAAGTTCACGTTTCACGGTTTGTTGTTCTTGGTGAGCTCTACAAGGTTGGGGATTTTAAATATATTATTTAAAAGACAGTAAAAGTACCTTCAGTTTTTGATTATTTAAATTTTACATACTTTGTAAATTTTTATGATACCTAGGGGTTTGTTATTGCTTTTTCCCAATGGACTACTAATGGAAGTTAGCCTGCCTAGCCCATGTGCTAGATGCTGTTAGGATAAAACTGCCTTTGACTTTCACACCTCTCAGGGGACAAGTAATTGTTGTGTTCAAACAGCCTGTAATTGTGATCCCGCTGGCTTTCTCAGTACGCTTCTGGCTATTAGAATCATTAAACAACTCAGCACCTGTTAACAGCATTGTAAATATTCAACCCTGCTTGTGTGCAGGTTGAGTCCAATATAGGAGAAGGCTTACAGAGCGCAGCCTCATAAATTAGAGCTTCTGACAAGTCAATTATTGTGAAACTGGGCTTCACTGTGAAATAAATGAAATGGTGTGCTGATGAAAAGGTGGGCTGTCTGTTTATAGCAAAGGGAAAATAATGACTAGATGATTCAATGCAGTGAGCATGAAACTGCATTGTTTTTTTTCTTTATCTATAATTAAATAGTTAGATAATATAGCTTCATAGGGGAACTCACATTTGATGCAGTTTTTATACTTGAAACATACCAACATGCAAAATTCAACTTGCATTTATGCCTGCGCATTCAAAGTACTGTCTAATGTCATGATACCTCCGTTTTCAGTAATGATTTTAACATAGTCTTTCTAGATGAATGGCTTTGCTTTTTATTAGGGGAAAATGTGCTGAGTGACCATGAAGCTCCTGTGGGTGTGCTCAAAATTATATTTACCCCATTATAGATAGTAGTTAAAACACACTGGTACCACTTCACTCAAGATTATAAACCATTCAAGATTTTTCTTTACATTGTTTTATTTGCACTAGGCAGCTAGATATTTACTCCTCTGACAAAAAGTTACCAAAAATCAACAAATTCTATATTCACATAATTTTTAAAAGGCATTATAATGCCTTTTATGATTATGACTTTAGCATGAAACACTGAAAATTAGGCAGAGCACAAGCTAAAATCTGTTTGAATTAGTGTCTTAAATTACCATCTCAGAAAAAGAATTTCAGAGTACTGTCCATATCTAGTCCTTTGTTTTATGAGTATTTATAATTGGTGTTATGGTACTGCAAATAACAGTGCCAAAATGATACAGCAAAAGTCTGAATACCGTGACAACAAAATGCCTTAATTATAATCATTTCAGTAGTGTTACATTCAAATTAGAAAAAAATACTAATGAATCATTAGTGGTTTGGATGTATAAAATAGAAAATCTTTTCACATCCTTAAACAACTTATATAGTTAATTTGCTCAATTATTTTCAGAAGGTAAACAAAGTGTTACAAAGTAATTTCTGCTAATAAACAGAATCAAAATGTGTTCAGTGATATTAGGCAGATAAAAGTTGAAGGTGGAAATACTGACCATTTTTCATCATTACTATATTACTTTAGTAAATTTAAAAGGGACTCATGAAAATTAAATTGCATTGAAAACAATGTTAGAGTGGTTTCTCTACAGTAGCTATGTTTTAAATATTTGAGATCATCTCAGCCCGAACCCATATAAAACATCACAGAGTTGAGTAGTCCACTGCCATTTTGTCTAATGTAGCTGTTTCCTGCTATCAGAACAGATTTAAAAAAAAATCTTTTTCTTATGGTAGTAGTGTTTTACTCCAACTGTACCCAATTGTAAGTGAACATTCAAAGCATCAGAGAATTAACCTCATAATTTGGGATTAATAACAAGGGAAAAAAAATCTGGAAATTACTGTAATGCTATTTAGCATGCAGGCTTTTTTCAGTTATGCTATTGCTATAGAGAAAGCTAAATGTTAAAAACTCTGTTTAAGAAAATAATAAAGCAAATCAAATTCTGCTACCAAAACAGTCATGGAAGGATGCTTGTAGTATCTAAAACCACAATTTCATTTTTTTAAAATTTGCTAACAGCAGCATTGCAGTAAACAAAATAGAGCTTACATCAGAGAATAAGATTCATCTGCCCAAATATAGCATCAACAACTGAACTGATTGTCTAAAGTTCTTTTTTTCAGTCAGTGATTACATATCATCTCATCCTAAAGCAGATAGATAAAATACTTCAGATGAATAGCATTCTGCAAGTCCCCTGACAGTAAAGAGAGTTAAAAAGTCTAACTCAGGTGTAGCTGTAACTACGTAAAATTAGCTAAAATGAATCTCAGCACACTGTTTTGCAGCCTGTTGTTCACCTGCACAAAATAACACTGAAAGGACCTACTCTCCTTTACAGCATGTGGTATCGTTTCCAGCGGGGTGCTGAGTATGTCATAACAGTAGGAAATTTTAGTAAAGCAGCTAGTATGAACAAAGGAGCATCTTTCATTGTTGCAGCAATCTCAGTAGTCTATTTGTGAAACAGTATTTTATGGAATTGAATGAGCAGGGACAACCATTTTTTACTGTGCTTTTCAAGCTTTCAATATATCAACATTTTTGTTTCTTTGAATGCCTTTTTCAAATTTCTCTGCTTAAATTCAGAATTTTTAAACTTTCTGAGCATGGTCAGTTTTTCTTTACTGCTTATTGAACTTAGTTGTTCCTTTCTGAATTGATGCCTTTGTTGAATTGAGGACACAAGTTCTTATACATTGTTACCTGGAGTTTTCTAGGCAAAAGCTTTTCCTGAATTTATGTTAATTTGTGTGAGAATCTTATAATACAGCTGAAGTACAACAATTAAGGAGTGTAAACTTCAGTCACTGGGTCTTTTTTATATGCTAGTATAACAGTATGTTTTGGCACACTTCATAGAAATGTTTCCTTCATACAGATAACTAAAAGCCATTGTTACTATATGTAGTTTACCTGAAAATGAACCTGTGAAGTAACCACATTGACAAATACCCTATTCCTTTTTTTTAGCAATTTTAACTTTGAGAATAAAATTACATGGAAATATAACAGCAAACACCTATATTGGGATTGGTGTAAAGTTGCTTTTTCAAGAGAACTTTATGCCTAGTTTTTATTTTCAGACTTGCTTCTTACCCTTGGTGGGTTTTCCTTCTTTCTCTTGAAGTTAGAATATTGTTACTTGTGTTAGCATTGTTTGTTCACCTTCATGCTTATATGATCAGGAAAATTTTCCCGCTAACAAAATATAGCCAGTCCAGTGTTATTTGTATCAACCTTTCTATTAATAGATACATTACCATTTTTCCATATGTACATGCTTGTATTATGTTGGTTATTCCCACAAACCATTAAAGAATCATGATTTCTTGTTAGACTATATAAGGGAATAGTTCTGTGTTTAATTGATTAATGTGGATGTTTTCTGTTCCAAGTGTGTGTGTGTGTATTATAGCAGCCATGTAAATTTTCCTACAAGACTTTATTGTTAAAAATCTTCAGAGTATAAGAAGTACTCATATAATGCATCTGTTTTCTATTTATCTAGTTACTATAACTTGGATGATGTGGGCCATGACACTATGAATAAGTACCTCTCAAGCCTTGTTGAGAAATCCCTCTTTGATTTGGAATGCTCCTACTGTATTGAAATAGGGGAGGTAAGACCAATCCTTGCCTTAAGAGATTCAGTAAGATACACGCTCCTAAGAGTTGGGAACAGCAAGACACATGCTTCTGATCTGAGATGTTAGAGTTTGTCTACACAGCTATTTGTAAGACATATGTTGAAGGTTGGGCTTAATTAGGGTTGCAGCTAAATTAAAATGCTAAATAATTTTTGCTGTTCTCTCTTATAAAGTAGTCTTAGAATATTTTACAGTTTTGTAGGAACCATTTATACTGAACCACATAGGAACCACATATATTTGATTCCTCTTCTAACAGGATAATCGCAGCATTGAACCTTTGACATACGGCCGCATTGCTTCCTATTACTATTTGAAGCATCCAACTATTGGGATGTTCAAAGATCAGTTGAAACCTGAAAGCAGTATTGAAGACTTGCTCTTAATTCTGACAGTAAGTGCTGATACTTTCTTAACTTAGACATATGTAACTCATAACTCCTTGAAAACACAAGTGTATGAAAAAACAACCTGAAATTACGAAAAACTTTCTTCCCTCATCTGTAATTTCATTTTTTATTTTGAGTAATATACCTGATCATTTTGATCTGTCAAGTGTTTCATCTAATCAGTACATGAAATTTCTGTATACACCTTGTTTCTCTTATCTCCTTTTATAATGTTCAGGGTCTATACAAATCTGATCCTTGCTTTTTTCTAAGTTATGTATAATACTAAAATGCCAGCATAACAACTGTTTATCAATACCCTAATTCTGTACCAGAGCCTTCACTTTGCACTGGGACAGTCTGGAAGGCACAGCAGCTTTAAGAAACAGGAAAAACATGGAGACGACCTGTTCACTAAGATGCCTTCTTTTCCTTCTCCCAGCCACCTCATGATCCCTGAGGTCATAACCTGCAATAATGCCAGCTCATACAGTTAGTCTAGTGAATTTTTAGTAGACAAGTGCAATGAAAAGATTTTAGGTTGCAAATCTGGGGACACAACATATGGTGCAGTGTTATATATAGTATTACATTCTTATCATGAAAGAATCAGGTTTTACTCCACTTGCCTTTTTAAGTACTTAAGTAGTTATATCTACAAAATCTTCTTTTTCAAAGTGGTGTGACTCTGCTTGTACACACATATTTGAAAACAAGAAGTGCCTGAATATTATCCAGGAAAACTTATTTCTGTCCACTGATGATTATAGTCTCTGTTATATTATATACATTATACAAGTGGCACAAATTCTTTAATATTCTGATTTTAAAGTGTTATCTTCAATATCTAAAGTACCATCTTACAGTATTTATGTATGTTACTTTTAGAGTCATTATTGTTTTGACATGCTGCCAGAATTTCTCTGAGAAGAAATTCAAGAAGAAAAATAAAAACAGTGCTATTCAACAGTTTGCATCTCAATAACACCTGATCAGCATTTTATAACACAAGGAAAGCCACTTTTGTAGTACAGAGACTTTCTTTCTGATAAATTTAAATCGCCTGCTGCAAACATTCAGAGTGTTACAGCTCAGAAATAAAGGCCACAGTAATCTTTTATAATGGAAAGTGTTAGACAGCCTAAACAGGAGAATTGCTATCACTGACCCTGCAGTATCTGTTGTTCTGCTGTCAGAAAACATTGCAAATTATATGAAATGAAATTCAGTGTATTCGACTGAATTCAGAATGGTTATCAATCACAATTTCTATATATGCTGTATGTAAAATAACTGAAATTTTAAAAAGAAATAGCCGCTAGCGAACAGAAGTTAAATAATATAATGTTGGTTATTCAGGGTGAGAGATTTACTCCAGCTGCTGTCTCTTTAAAATCTTTCCTCTTTAGAAAAAATGTTCTCCACCTAGAAACTTCAAGATTTTTTTTCTTTTCAGAGAACTTTGGACAGGAAAAGTTTGAGAATAGCATTAGCAGAGATGAAGGACATTCCATGATACTGCCTTAAGCTAGTGAGCAACATACAGAAGATGGAAGCAGAACTTCCACAGAAAAGTGCTGTCTTCTGTCAGGGCTCCTCATCTCTTTAAACAGCTTGCATCCATGAAGCACAAAGTTAAATGACAAATATATCAGTTGTAACCAAAACCAATGACCCTACAGTTGGGCAGAAAAAAAATTGGTAAAATTTAAAGTTCATTAGTCTTGCTTTAATTCTTTCTAATTCTCTTTTTCTTTTTTTCCCCTGGAAATATAGTCTTGGAAGTTGTCCCTTTACAGTTTTAAGAGGAATGAGACTAAAAATAAGGGGTCAAAATGTGTCGTGTCAATTTGAAAGATGAAAAGGATGTATGAATGCCAGATGCCATTTTTCCTTACTTTTTATGCAGATGTTGATTTTCGTAATTACTAGTGGAGTTACTATTCTGTCTTGTTGAAGGTGTAAATTGAAAGGTTGTTTTTTTTTTCAGTCTGATGTGGTGTTGAAAAGAATTGCCATTTCAGCAGAGTTATTGCCAAGATTTTTATTTTTTTTTTTCCCTCTGAACACTGTGAATTAATGAGTTTTATAATTATGGCTGTTGCTTCACACCTCTATTGTTAACCAATGACATTACATCTGCCTTGCTCCACTGGTGCCCTCCTCCTTCTTATTGAAGCATTTAGCAGTTTTGGCCATGGGGAATTACATGGCATGGGGTAAGTAGTCTAATTAGGTATAAGTGAAAATCCTGAGGGAAAAGGATATTTAAAAAGTAATTTGAAGAATCTCTTAATGATGCTGGAACTGAAAGCTGTAGCTATAGTGCAAAAAGACCTGTTACCATTGCAAAACATAATTATAATTGTGATTAGTCTGTTGATCACTCAGTTTTAACATTTTGAATTTTGGATAATGTTATTTAAGGATAACCATCCAAAACATTTCTTAAATGCAGTTGCAGGGTTTTGTAGATGTGACATGTGGGTCTTTCTTTTGTTGGTGTTGTTCATAATCTTACAAACCTGTAGACATTTACAAGTTGTTTCATGTATATAAGGAAGGCAGAAGTGTACACTTGTAACAAAGAAAATACTGATATTGTGGTTGTGAAATGGGATATATAGAAGTTTTTACCAAATTGTCAATGTGTAACTTGAAAAGGAGCAAAAGTTTATTTAAAATAAAACCAGGAAAAAAACAAGATTGCATTCAGGAATTCAGAAATTTATGACCATATTAAGGGTTTTAAATCTGAGTCTCATTAAGGGATTTTGCGTTTCAGATTGATATTTTGCCATGCTGATGGGAATGTTCAGAATTCAGGATCATTCACCAATGAATCTTTGCAATTCGTCAAAAAGTAGTTGTGAATCATCCTGTTTCTAGTGGTGATGGGTCTCTCAAAAAAGTCACTTGATAGCAAGATTTTTTTTTCCATTTAGTAGTCAAGACAACTCATAGTCTTCTCCCGTATCTGTTCTTTCCTGTGTTTTTATTTTACCTTTTCATTTGATATCTGACAGCATTTTGCAAGATCAACATTTTTTTCAGTATGGTTTAAGGTTTGAAGTATCTATAACATGAACAGGAACATGACAGGTGGGAACAGCCCTGCAGTCATGTTGGAAGTATGCAGTAGTGACACAAATAGGTGGGGTACAGTCCCCTCATGCTTTCGCTTCTCATCTCAGTAAATCTGTACTTGAGATGTTTAATGTGTCTTGGGTTTGCAGTTAGGAGGCAAAGTTCAGATTCAGTTACTTTTTTAACTGACTTATGCTGGGGGGCCTGCAGTTTTTTTCTGGAAGAAAATGTTTGATGGTTTTCCATAGAGCTTTCTTTAAAACTTTCCTAACCGTGCTTCAGATAGCAGTAATCCAAATGAGCTTAATCGCCACTGAGTTATAGTGCTTCTTGCATTAAGTGTTATTGATGAGAAAGTGTTCATGAATTATTACTGATAGGCTGGATTTCCCTGAGGTACCTAAAGACTGTTTCCTTTTATTCTGAAAGTTAGGTGCAGATAGTAGAACAGACATCTGGGGAAAAAAAAAAAAATACAGTGAGGGGTACATAGGGGTATTTTTTGTCATTTTCTGTACTAAATCAGCAGTCACCACAAATCTTTTTAAAATCAACTGTAGGTTTGTTATACCTTAAGCAAAGAAGATCTGTCTTGATGATTGATCAGGACTGTGACGGCTAGATCCACTAGCTTTGTGATTTTTGGAGATTTATTACTATACTTATCTGGTTATCTGGTTAATATTCTTATTTAGAGAGAAAATACTTTGTTTTATCTGTTCATACTAGACAGTGAAGGGGAGAACCATCTTTCAGTCTTTGTTTTATCTAAATGTAGTCCTTATTTCTGTTTTTGAATTCTACCTACAAGAGAGAACTGGTTGGTTTTCTTGTGCCTACTACGTCTGTCCTGTAAACTGGTTGTAAGAGGTGGGTTTCTTTCTAACTGGGGACTCTATAGGGACTTAACAGCATGGTATTTATGTTACACTGAGGCATACATATCCATCTTCCTGTGATGCAAACATGGAGTTCTAAGAGTGGTATCCACATGCCCCTTTCCTGTATTTCTATCTGATAGTTGACATGGTTTTGTTACACTGGCTTGTATTAGACTAAGTGTTTTGTAACCTAGCAGAAAATCAGGCATCACTGGAGTAGCAGATCTGGAAGGCAGAAAAAGAAGGTTCATGAAACAGGCACTTTGCATTCCAGATACATATAACAAAAGAGTGAAGTTATTAATGCCTTATCTATTATTACCAGTTAGGTATTTATACTATGAGATTCTAGGCAACTCAGTTAACCTATAGCTTTATTTTCTGTTCTGGCACATCCTATTCTAACTACAAAAATATGTCAGTCTTTGTGAATATTTACACTCTCGGTCTAAAATAATTTTATTTCCATAGAAGGATTCTTTCTTAAAGCTGGTGGTTGTCTCCTATGAAGGGGCCACAAAGGTTTTTGACTCTCTGCTAAACCTTCTTTTACACTGGTCTCCAGTTAGATGCCAGAGAAGAAGAAATTAATATTACAAAAATACTGTCCAAGAACGAGCCAATGCAAGTTGTTTTGTGTAATATTTTCTCTGCAATCCATGGCAGAACCATTGTTTTGTTTTGTTCGTATATTATGTAAAGCTGGTTTTCTGTTCTATGAGCCCTTCTAGAAAAAAATCAGATCACTCTTCCTCCGTCATTTTCTAGCCTAAATGTACATTTACATTTAGAAGGAAATAAACGTGCTACTATGATTCTCTTCAAGGCATACAAGTACAGTAAGACTTTTTAAAGATAGCATTTCAGTGTCAAGAATAGAAATACTTTATTACATAAACTTTATATCAAATGAAAAGCAACGATGTTACTTGTTAACCTGTATATTATTATACAGCTCATATTCTAGATTTTAATATCTTAATACATTTTTGCTTCAGTTCCCACTTGGAACATCTGGATAGTATCACAGTGTGTTTAATAAACTGGTTTAAATCTGAAAATTGGCTTCATGAATATAAAGCAAAATGCTACAGTGAATTTTAACAGCATCCAAATTTCATCATAAGATGATGAAGCAGAAAGCGTACTTGCACACATGAATACTCACACAATAAATTTCTCTAGATTTTTCTATAGTCCCAGTAGATGGAGCAATTTTGAATGTTGCTGTAGTACTTGAATATAGTAATTTCTTTCTAACATCTAACACAATCATTTCTTATTTTTCTTTTTCCAGATGATTGTTTGATTTTTAGTTTGAAAATATCATATACTGCTCGCCTTTCCAGAAAAGCACAGTCAGTTGGTAAATCAATATGACAGTGTCCATCACTAACAACTAACTGAACGTTTCATTTTTATGTCATCAGTAAGAAAGAATTACATTCAAAACCAGAAAATATAAAACCTTTTCATCTCCAATACACAACTTTCTAATCTCTGATTAACACATCTCCTTTTTTTCCCCCTCCGATCTTCTTACTTACCTTCTGTCATTACTTGACAGTTTAAAAACCTGAATCAATACTCAGAAAATTACAATAAAACCTGTATTAAAGTTGAACTTAAAGGTTTCTGACGTACATTTCCCATGAGGCAGGCCTATTATCTTGGAAATAATACCACTATCTTTAATTAATTTTTTGTATTTGTTTTGACTGCAGCGCAGGGTTCAAGGGCGAAGCTTATGAAAGTGTATATCGCTGTAGTAGTGGAAGCCTGGAGCCTCAGGATACATCCCCATTTCAAATAGCTGCTTTCATAACTGTTTCTGTCAGAAGAAATGAGGAAATAAATTCCTTTAACAGGAGTTATAGATGCAGCTATAGCAGCAAAACACTCACGTATACCAATGAAAACTATTTTGCTAAGCCAGGAAGCTATTATACCTATATCTGCTAGGATAGGTAGGAGTACTGTCCTGGTCTTGTACTTACAAATGTGAACGTTGACTACAGTCTGTAGCAAATCAATGCTCGTCTTTGGTATAAATGCTAGAAGAAAGTTCAGTGATAACAAGCTTGGTGTAGCTGACTGCTTAAAGCTGCAGGAAATTCGCACCATTCATTTATTCATTTATTTATGCATCAAGCATCTTTTACTTGCCGCTTGGCAGTTAGAATTGTAGCCACCATCGTTATGTGAGACTTCAAACTATGCTTAGTTGTGTACATGCAGCCAATGCTTTGCAAAGTATTCATATTAAAAATGAAACAGCTTTTTTTTCAGCTGTCATGTCCTCCAACTCTGTTTGCAAATACACGATGTAGTTGTTGAAGTAATGCTTGTATTTGTTGAAACAAAACTGAAGTTCTAAACTGTGTCTTTATTGAGGTAAATCTAAACATTTTGTAATACGTAGTGCTGCTTTGATTAATGGCTGTGGGTTCTCATGCTCCGAGTACTCCAGAAGACAATCTTACAAGTTCAAAGTGCCTTTAGCAAGTCAGTACAAGTTCTACCTACTTTGTGTCTCCTAATTTGTTATTAAAGCACGATAGGCAAATTTAGGCCCCCTGCAGCCTGAAGTTCTTTTGTCTTCTCTGGTTTCTAGTTATTGCCTTTGCTTTTGGTAGAATTATATTATTATACTATAAATTACAGCAATTACAATTATCTTGCCGATGAATTAGTTTTCACAGAATTCAGTTCACTTAGTGACACAAACTCGGTTTACTGACTGCTGTTTAAAGGCTCACAAATGTTTATCAGCAAGGAAGTTATTGCTCAGATTTGTAGAACTGCTAAGAGAGAGGATGGCATTTTATAGCTTATTCTGTGATTGGAACAGAAATTTCAGGATAAGGATTGGTTTGGCTGAAACAATTACATCATACAAGATTGGTATCCAGCGTATATTGTTCCTTTAGCATACTGCTTTAAAAAAAAAATAAAAGGACATAAGAGGATTACTGATCAGTCCTTAATGAAGTATCCGACACTTGTATTTTCTTATTTACATTTAGATTCTTTCTTTGTCTCATTCTTTTTCTTTTTTTTTTTTTTCTGATGAAACCTGGCTAGCTTCAGAAAGTTGAATTTTATTTTAAATGTTGATGTTATGTATCATCACAGATGAACTTTTCAGAAATCAGCCTTTCCTATTATTTGCCTAGTACTTACAAGGTGCTTTGTTTCACAGTTACTTAGGTAGCTCATGCTACCTATAATGTTAGAAGAAATTGTCAAGGGATTCTTGCTACCAAAAGGCAAATACTTTTCACAGCATTTGAAAACAGTAACTATGAATTTGGTATAGCATAGTAAGCTTGGTTTTAGAGAACAAACAGTTGCAGATTTTCTTTACTTCTGCAGCTTAATGAATGCACGCCAGGCATCTGGCAAAATATTGGAATTGTTGTATGTGAAAACTGTCAAATTATGTACTTTTCTAAGTAATTTTATCTGTGATGATGCTCAAATACAGCTTTCCTTAGTTTATCATCTACTGATCAATGTCCTATTTCCCATGATGGAGTTAAATCAGACCACCAGTTTGATTGGGTTACCCACATGACAGCTTCCCTCTGCCTTTCTTTTCTGTCTTCCTGTGGAAAGGACTAACAAGCTAGCAGACATTATTCAAACTACTAGTTTTCAGAAAGTATCTCAAGTCTATTATTCTCACCCTAGTGGATGAGAAGATTGCTAAAATCCCTCTCACAACATCCTTCTCCTGTCAAGGTGAAGGTGACATGCTACTATGTTCACTTTTATTTAATTAGTGCGTGTATGCATGTGTACTTACAAAATATTTTTATGTACAATTGATGCATACAATGTTAAGAAATTTTATCTTAAACATATTAAATCATTGAATGCACAATATTCTGTAGGTTATTGAGATGAATTCCAACTCTTTTATCATTTGCTTAAGGCAGCAATCACATGTAAACAACATGAGGTGTAGATAATAGATTCTTTTTTTCTTTTGTATATGATTTTCTTAGTATTTACTATATGCAGTCATATAAGATGTTAATTTTTAATACTTCCTTAGCTATAAGAATGCGTGTTTGCTTTCTCTTGATTCACACAGAACAGATGGATGCTTGACTGCCTGCTAATCCACAGCTGGAATGGTTTCAGCGGTTTCCACGTTGCTGGGTTAGAGTGGCTTTTCTAGTGGACTGAGAGGGCAGCAAGAGAGGGATATCATTATTCATCAGTATCCCAGTGGGATCGCTGCCAGCAGAGATTAATTTTTTCTGTTATGCTTGTAAAACAAGCTCAGGTGGAGTCTCTAATCCTCAGGGCACGGGTGGCAGATCAAGGAAGATGCTACAAAGCTAGTTAATTTTCAGATTCTAGGGGAAACAGAAGCTCTGTTAGATGTATAAATACATGATTGCAAATTTAAGTAGCTCAAATCCAAATGGGATCTTCCTAGACATCTGGTACTGAAAATCTCTGTTTTCTTTGTCTTTTAAAAGAAGTTCTTCAAACTTTACACCAGAGGCAAAATATCTGCAACTCTCTTAATCATCAGTTATCTTCCCATTTCTTTTTTTTTTCTTTAAATACATCTCTTACAGTGTACTTCAGATTAATGCCTGTATTTACAGGTAGAAGAGACATGGTTATAAGTCTGTGTAGGAACACTGACTATACAGTATTCTCACAAATTTGTTTGCAGTGAACATCACGAAGAAAAATTATCACTTGCCATCTAAAAAAAGGTTAGATCTGTGCTAGTACTGCATGGTATGTCCCATCCAGGTAATGGGATGATCTGTTAAGGTCAGGTGTGGTACAAGGGCGTTTTTGCCATGTTACTCATTGTATCAGACCTCTGTTCATCCACAACAGAACTTAGTCAAATCAAGCACACCAAAATTCTGACAGATTGTCTATTTGTTTAATAGACTTCAAATATTTTTCTTTTTATTGACTTTTTTGTTTCAGTGATTACCCATTTTCCTTACCCTTGTAATTATCAGTGTCTTCCATCTCTGCATTACCTGGTAGCTCTTGAGTTCTTCAAAACATTGGGTCAGGTTATCAAGTAATGTTAATCCATATAGTTACACTGAAATGAGTGGAGATGTGCCAGTTTTTATCAGCAGGGAACTACCCTTACTGAAATTTACTTGCAGTAGTTTTCACTTCCTCTTACAGTTGTGTTTTTTTATTATTATATTAAATTATTTTCATTTAAAAGTGCTCAGAGTGAGACCAGTAGCATTGGCTTGCTGAAAAGACATTGTACATGTAGGCACCTTCCAAGTTTCCCATATATTCCTGCCAGTTCATATTGTTCTTCTATTATTCTGGGCTAGAGCCTCTCCTGAACAGAGGCTGCTAGTCATTTCACCACATGATGACAGGTATTCATGCTTCTGAACTTTTTATTCCCTTTTGTCTCTGGTCACATAGTAGTCTAGATCTGGAATTTAATCCAGTACAAAAATGCAGCAGTGTGCATTTGTGGCTCCCCACTAGGGGAGCTGCCACAGGTCAGCAGATCTGAAATCTGGTTTTCAACACACAGAGCTGTTACAGCTTGCCATTAACATATACAGTATGTATGGGCCCCATTTCACATAAAGAATTAGTAGCACTTATTCCTGTCTCCATGCAGAGTATCATTAACTTAATGCAGAGATCTGTTAACTTCTTCCCTGGGTCTGAGCTCTGCACTGGAAGATCCCAATGGAGGATCAAAGCCAAAGATGGAAAATGACTGATCGCTTTCCCGGGAAAAGCTGCGTGCCAGGATTTGCTATTACAGTTTTTATTGCTATCATCATCTCAGTCAGCAGTTGAGCCAGCTGATGCAGCCAAGCTCAGCTTCAAAATGTGGACAAATGTCCAAATGAAACTGAAGTAGATTTTTCATGACAATAAGACTTTTTAATGTATACTTAGAGAGATTTTCCCAGTTTTTTGTTAACACATTACTGAATTCATGCACTGAAAAGCTTTTCTGTGTTAGTGCAATACAGTTAGTTGCAGTACAGCCAAAACAAGTTGATTTTAAATCTTTCCTATAATATGACTTGAGTTTAAAGGGGAAGAAAGTTGTGGGTTACTGCCCCATCTAGGTATTACAATTGGAGAAAAAAAAAAAAAAAAAAAAAAAGGAAAAAGAAAAAAAAAAAAAGGGGAGGATAATGCATTCAGAATGTGTGGGTTCAAAGGGTTCTTATGAAAAGTAAAAGGAAAAGTCAGGCATCTTGGAGACGCAAAAATCTCAAATATACCATTTCCAGTGATAAAATAATTCTCTCACATCACTGTAATTCACTTTATAAATGGAATTTATACCATTCCAGTTATATTTATTTGCTATGGTCAAAGTAACTTATTCTAGGTGAATAATATGTATGTCATACCAGTTTCAGATTGTTGCTCTTATTTTTGTTCTACTTTAGGCTTCTTTTGCATTTATTGTTCCTTATACTATGCAAGTGTTACAGGCTGTTATAATCAATAATTTAACTTAAAAACCTGAGAGTGAACTAAAACCACCTCTATGAAAGTTCTGCAGACATATACTATGAAAGAACTGACACATTTGGAGGGAAAATTAATGTATTGTAAGAATGGATTTTATTAGGACTGGTCAAAAATGTAGCACTGAATTATGATTGTGATCATAAACTTCATGAAATATGGATTGTGAGAGTTAAGATTTAAAATCATTAATTCATTCCTTGTTTTAATATGTTTTAGTAAAGTATGCAGTTTAAAAAGGAAATTATTCTGAAACAGAATGATTCTATAAGTACATTTTTTACCATTTGGTAAACCAATTACAATGATTGTATTATCTATTACTGTATCTTCCTGTACACTGTAACCTAGCTTCTCTGATATGATATGGGAACTTTAGGAAAAAAAATAAAAATCAACTTTCAAGTTAGTGTAGAAGTCCTAAGACCTCTTTTCCCATGTCAAATTATTGTTATTTTATATAATCCTCCCTCTCGCATGTGCTAGCATGCTTGGATTTTCTTTTAGCAACTCCATGCTGAAACTGAGGTCTGTAATTTAACTTTAGAAGTACTTAGAAGTTCCCAGATCTGCCAGGTCACTCTCTGCCACTGGTAGCTAGTATCGCTGACCTCCTATTGCTCTGTGCGCAGTGGCAAAGGTCTTTCGGACTCCTGACCTCTGGTCATCAGGAATGTCATCAGTAGTTTGTAGTTTGGATGTTTTAAGTAAGAGGTGAACTTGTGAAATCTAAACCCTTCAGGGTGTTTTTAAGTGATCACTCAACTGTTTCATTGCCCTAGCTTGTACTTTTTATGATGGCTGTAACTGTAAAATTTGTGGTGTTTATCATATGCAGCTATTTAAAAGCAAAAATCAAACACTTGTCTGTTTAAAGAAGGAAGTCTGAAAATACAGTTATATTTGTTTTCTCTGATCACTAACATGAGAACTTTATAAGAATCTTAAGTACTTCTAACTCGTATGTTCTTCTAAACTATATTTGTAGGTCCCATTACTGAAATGTGCCCATTTTCTATCCAGATTTATTTATTTATTTAAATAATATATTTACGTAATTGCACCTTAATGGGGTTTACAACTTTATCTCTTCAACTTCTCATGCTCAACTGGAAATTTCCAGTGCCCACTCTGGTAAGACTTAAATCTAGAAACAGAGCCCAGGGTAGCCCAGCCTCACTATTTTACTCCTACTTAGTTAACTGGGTTAACATTACAATTTGAAAATTTTAATGCAATTGTTCTTTTTCTCCTTTTTTTTTTTTTTCTGGACACATATCTTTTATCTGTAAAAATGCAAAAATTAGGTAATAAATAAAAAAGTTAATACTTATTTCAGGAAAAGTACTGAGCAGCCCTTATCCCTTGAATATTACTCCCCATCCTATGCATATCTGTTTTCCTCTTGTCATTTTTCCAAAAGTAGAGAGTGGAGAGTACTCCAACGGAGTACTGCAGAAGTCACGAGATCATTTTCCTATTACCCAAGCTGGAGTGGAGAGTTAGGGCAAGCAGAGTCCCTAGTGGAAGGCACCAGTGCCAGCGAGGGAGCCCTGGTTCTGCACCCCGGGACAGCTGCTGCCCAGGGGCTGCAGCTGCAACTCCTTCCTGTCCCCTGGCCCAGAAGCTGGCACAGAGCTCAGCTCTCTGCCTCTCCTCCTTGCCAGCCACAGACCCTGGAAGGAAGGGATGGGAAGGGCACCATGGGAAAGGAACTGCACTGCAGGGTTGACTCTAATACGCCAGATGTCATTTGATTGCACTGTCACATACACGTGTGGTTGACAGGGAGAGATGTTATATGGGATATGAAGGCAAGGAGTTTATTTAGAAATGGTCTCTGTGATGAATTCCAGTATCATGTAGTAAATATATTCTAACCTTGCCTGACAATTTTTTATTTTCTTTGTTTGCATCATGCTAACCACACTTCAAGATCTCTGCAAAACTTCAGACTGCTCTGTTGCTTAAGCAGAGCTTACCAGGCTGCCCTAAAAATCTGGAATGTCACTTTTGTAACATTTGTCTAAAAAGTGTATTTTCACATGTGTAAAACAGAGTGAGGAAGCTCTTTGTACAAGTGTCTGCGGTCTAAAAGAGGGCTTCCCATCTAAATATCCCTGTGTTATGTAACAGCTTCAATAAGCTGGTTAAAATGACTTTTTTTTGTCTATAATCTGAATCTTGAAAACATGTATCATGTTTGTTCTTAACACTTAAAACTAGTAAGATATGTTTATAACTGTCTTTAACTGGGATATTGTCCTAGACCTTTTATAGCTAAGAGTAAAAAAGCACCCAAACATTTTGAACTTTGGAAATTTGAATTATGTCCCATAAAACTGAGACTGAAGTATACACATTTATGGGCTACCAGTAAACTCCTTAAAATAGGAGTTTATAATGGAATCACTAACACAGATATAATTTTCAGAGAAGTAATTCTAGCAAGTACTGTACTTCTCCAATTCCATTTTTCAGTCTGCTTACTTGTTAGTATGAGCTGAAAAACAACTTTTAAGTTCTGTGGTCAGTTTAGGCTTTTTTTCTTTTTCTCTCCCTCTATGTTTTTTTGTGCTGTTGGGGGTTTTGTGTCTGTGTGGTTTTTGTTGTGTTTTTTTTAAAGCATTTTTTCTCATATTTATTGTTTTCCTGAATATAAATGTAAGCTTGATTGTGTTCCAGCTCCCTGCCAGGATGCATCTGTGTAAATTTTGTCTTCCCTTGTAATTCAAAATCACACTTGAAAATGTGATGATAAAATACAGTATACTCGTGTCATAATATGGTCTTGTGCTCTTTGGAAGAACATTGGCAGAAAATAGTAACTTGGGAACTTTAGTTGAGCAATTTTTTTTTGTTTTCCTTATAATGCAGTTAACAGAGTCAAGTGAGACTTTTGTCAGCATGTGAACGGAGATATATCTATGTGTGTATATATATATATAAAACAGAAATAATTTCAAATATTTTTAAGTATAAAAGTTCAAGTATCCTCAAAGAAGAATTCAGAATTTGTGAATTGATTATAAGACATTATTTGTTATCCACTTATCTGGCCACTCACAATCAGCGCTTGTTATTTCTCTGTTTTGAGCATGCTACTTTTCACTGTCCTGTACTAAGGCTAATGTAATCACCCAATGGAGGACAGTTACAAACTGCTTTAAAGATTGGAGTTCAGCTTCTTTGTATATACACTGTAGCACTATGTGAAAGCGACAGGTCAGGATGTTGCACTAAAATCCTCTGTAGCACTTTATACAATGAAACAAAAGAAAAAAAGCCGATTATATAATAATATTATTGTTGAGCTTATATTTGCCTCTCCAGTAACTTAAAGATCAAAACATGTTCTTTTCACTTGGAAAAGTAAATTGCATGTTGGCATACCTTTGAACTTCTGATAGCAGAGAACTAAAATTTACTTCATAATGTATTGTGTTAATTGAGAAAAAGATGTAAAAAAACCCCACATTTATTTCTTGCAGCTTATTTTTTATTCTTCATTCTGTGCATAAATGTATGATTTTTTCAGTCCTTCAGAATATACACAGACTCTCAGAAGTTTATATAATATAAACCAAGGTTCAGGTTAAGAGGTTATGATTACTATTTTAGGTAAAAATTATTCTCATCTTTTCTCCTTCTTTATTGTTCTGGTAGTTACTTTTAGTAGTAGCATATTGCAAGATTTTTTAATACTTTAGCTTAATGACTGTTAATATTGGTATCAGATTTTCTGAGAATTCATTTCCCTTGTTTCTTTCTACACCAGAAACTCACAAGAGAGTAAAACACATTGCAGGTTTGTTAAAGTTGAAAATATGATGCGTTTGTGTTCACTGTACCTATATAAAGAAAAGGAACATAGAGGCAGGCAGTCAACTCTAAGGTAGTTTCAGTAGCAGCATTGCTAAAGAGAAGACTACTGGTTCAGCTCTGGAATGTGAGAAACTATTTTTGGTTGGTTTTAGACCCTCATTGTTACAAATTAATCAACTGCTCTTTAAAGTCTAGAACTCATTAACTTTATAAGTTCTACTGTTCCCATGACTGAACTTAACTTAAAATATTCAAGTTTACTTTAGTTGTTCACCTTGATCCCATTTCTGTGTATGCTCCACAAGTATCCTCTTCTGTCCTGTAGATGAATGGCAAGATGTAGTTACTTGAGATTTGAAATATTTCAGAAGGTTTACATGTATTATAAGTTTATAGTTCAGCTCTCACTATAAATCAGTAATTTCAGCCAAACTTACACATTTTGCGGGTAGAAAGAAAATCTGATGGTTTGTTGGGGTTTTTTAACCCCGTGGTCACTGCAGAGAATAGTACTCACCATGCTAGATACTTACTTAAATTTTAGTTAAGTCTGACTCCTCAAATGCCTCATAGTACCAGAAAACTGCAAAAAAATATATTTTTAAATGGGATGGCTTGTTTACTTCTAGAACAATTCTAACAAAGGGTGAATGATAAACTGCATCTCTGGAACATGATGTTGCAGACAGAACTCTAAGATGATTCTGTGGCTGGTGTTATGTAGGAAACAGAATTTAATTGTCAGAATAGCCCTTTGGCCTTGTAAAATGTAACTATCAAGTTTATGCAAGTCTACACATGACACTTCTCACTGGCAAACATATTCTTCGCACATGGGCTGCAGTAGTCCTGATATAACAGAAGGAAAAGGGAAAGTGAAGAATGCACAGCAGTGCTTTGTGGTTTAATTATAAAGTTTGTATTAAGTTTCTTGACTTTAGAAAGAAGATTAATGATTGATACGTAATTTGATCTGTTTCCTCACCCATGGAAGAAAGAACCGTATGCAGATACAATGTACTAAAATAATATATATAATATGTTATATATTGTGTGGAACAGTTGAAGCTATAGACTTTGCAGAACAGATTGAGAGTCACAATGAAAAGGAAGGCTAAAATGAAAAAAAATATTGAGTGAACAGCCGGGCCCATTTGAGGTGATTACAAAGGATGTTTCTTTATTCTGTCTTTTCTTGGGCAACCTGAAAACAGTAGCGGGGGGTTACAAGCAGAGTTCATCACAGAGTTGTCAATCACTGTCATTTAACATTTTGCAATGGAAGATGTCTTTATTCAAGGACAGCTGGGCAAATCAGAGAAACAGATTTGCAGTTAGTAGTCTGTCCAGCCTACACTAAGCAAACAAGGACAGGGCAGACATACTGGCCTCTCACATAAAAATATAATGGACTCTGCTGACCTCAGTGCCCTCCATTCAGCTTCATTCTCAGTTGTATAAAAGCTTCACTACCCATTCTCAATTTCCTTTAATTACCTACATGATGCAGATAAGAAAATGAACCTCACTTACTTACAGTCAATGATCACAAACAGGAAATTAAGTAGGCAAGTTGTTTAAAATAAGCAGAGTGTTTTGGAGGTAAATAAAACATGTGCTGGGGAAGAATTAGGGAAAACACATTTTCAGGAGTACCAATTGGTCTGGAGTGACTTGGCTGATCCTTCTTTTTTCTGCTACTTTAAACTGCAAAGCAAAACTAAGTAAAAAATCTCCTTGGTAAATATTCTTTAAAATATCTTTGAAGGAGAAGCCAGTCAAATAAAAAGAGTGAAGCAAACATGCAGCCTTCTATAGGGCTTAAAAAGATTGTGACCTTAAGTTCAGAGAATAAATGACCACAGTTTTCACAAGAGATCTGGGAGAGACATCCAGGATTAAGCAGCAGTTGTCTTTAGTTAGTTTTCACTTCTAATCTGCAGTCAAGATATGAAAAAAATTAATGACATTCTGTTTTTCCTTCCAAATCTTAAATTATCTAATAGTTACCTTTCCTTTTACATTTATATCACAGTTTAGGTGTAGTTTCATTTTGCCATTGAAGAAAATAGATCATTTTCTGCTGTCAGTTTCCAAGAGGGTGAAAACCAGCTATAGAACTGTTTTTAGGAATTATCAAAAAAGGTTCTACATTTTAGTTATTAATCAGTGGATATGGTACTTTGAAAGTCAATTAGGTAGTCCTATTAGGTGTTCCAAAATTGCCATTTTTCTTTACCTCAGTCTACACTGGTTACTCTGAATATTTCATTAATATGGATTTTCAGGAAGTCTGACTGGAGATTGAAGACTTAAATGCATAATATCGAATCTATAGTTTAAAAACCCTGAACACTAATTTAACGATCTCTGCTAAGCCTATAGTTTGGAAGACATTGCCCTTCGGGCTCCTTAGATGACTTTTTATTTTATGAGAAAAGAAATAACACTCTCTTAAATTACAGATGGAAAAAAAAGTATATATTATAAAACTCTTATTTTACTTGCAGTTTTATACTTTAGAAAGATCATTCTCATTCCAGACAAGAATATATATATGTACATGCATAAGAGGATTTTGTGGAGGAAAAAATATTACCAATTAAGTCACAGAACTGACTTTTCAGCCTAAATTGTAGTTCTTAGGATGCCTCTGTTGAATTTTATTTCCTTCAGAGACTGGATTTCCCTAGCAGGAGAATGAACATCTCTACTCTGGCTACTAGAATAGTCATACTTGTTCCTCTCAGCCCCAGGGATGTTGCTACTCCTAACCACATTGAGATTACCTGGTGGTGTGCAGTTCCTTTTCACAACAGTGAGAAAGTTCTTAGACAGCTTTCATTTTGGCATGAATGGTATTATTCTGGAGCACAGAGGAAAGTTTTCAGCAGCTACTTACAATTTTGCTCTTTGCTTTGGTAGCTGATCATCTGTTGCTTAGACGCTAACTGCTCAAAATATTGAACATACATTTAAAAAGAACCTTGCCAGAGCTATTTCAAACACACTGTGTTTTGAATACAAAAGAGACAAGTGGAAACCCTGAAAATTACAAAGGTGAATATTGACTTGTTCATAGCTAACCTTACAATGTTTTTGTGAGGCAGCCAATGTAGGAACCTGTAGAAGGTCATCTCAAATACTGAGTCCATCCAATTAATGTATTTATTCCACTGCTTTTCTTTTCATCTTCTGTAATGTTAAAATTAGCTATGTGAAAAAAAAATAATTAAAACCTATAATTGTGTGAATATTTGTGAATATTTTACTAGCTATTGTTTTCACACGCACGTGATTTTGATAAGTATGCTTTCTAAGCATTAAAATGCTGCTATTTTAACAATGAAATCTAACTGTAGTAAATTAAGTGCATGTACTTTTAATGTCTCAGTAAGAATAATCATCCTGAAGTTAATTACAAATTTTATTTTGGTTCTTTTTTGTTCTTTTAAAGAATGCTGACGAGTACACAGATCTGCCTGTGAGACACAATGAAGATCAGATGAACAGTGAACTGGCAAAACATCTTCCAATTGAAGTCAATCCCCATTCATTTGACAGTTCACACACAAAAACACACCTCCTGCTGCAAGCCCACTTCAGTCATGCCATGCTGCCTTGTCCAGATTATGCAACTGATACAAAGACAGTGCTGGACCAAGCTATTAGAATATGTCAGGTATAGTACTGCATTTCAATATTTAACTCTTATTGGTTTACTATTTATTGTTAGTGTGTTGTAATATTTTGAATATAGAAAATTCTGAAGATTTCTTGAAGTCTGGTGGAGAGCTGGTACCACACAGTATGATACACTTTGTTTAGGGAGAAACTGGGTACCCATAAAGATGCCCACTTTACAGAACAGGAGGTAAACGAACTTATGGTAAAAGACTACAGTTCTCTGCTTGGAGGCATCTGCTGCCATAGGGATCCCCTCTTCTTTCATATGCAGCAGCTTTTTTTCTCTGTAACGTGGAATGTTGTATGTAAGTCAGTCTTGCATGGGTGTGCTCCCCACAGCTTGTTACACTGACCCCCAAGAACCTGTCTCCCATGGGTACACCTAAAAGCACTGTAGTCACTGCCAAGCATAAATAAAACATGTTTTGAAATGTGATTTGGGATGAAATACAAGGTTTTTCTCTAGCTTGTGAAAAGATATGTCTTCTGTTTCCCAATTATCACAGAGTCAAAGATCACACTTAGAAACACAGATTTTAAACTCAGTCTGGAGGCTGGTGGCTTTTGCAGTTGTACGGCAGTGACAACCCACAGAAACTAAACTGACTGCAGAGAGTACTGGTAACAAGCAATCGCATGCACAGGTGTGTGCCTCAAAAGAATTTTGAAGCAGCAATTTGAGTTTGGAATAGAGCACTGCCATATCTGAAAAGTGCAGTTACAGTTACAGCAGGAAGGGTGAGCTCTAGCTGATGCAGAGAACAGCCACCCCTCTGATTCTGCTGGAAAGGAATAATATTCTCTTTACCAGAACTGGGCAAGGACTCGTTCACAAATTCTTGAAGATCAGGTAGCCTTCAGCAAGCTATTCTTTTTGTATTCCTCAGTTCAATATCTGTAAAATAGGGACAATAATTCTTTCTTCCTACAGTTTTTGTTTACTGAGATTTTAATATCCTCAGTGATCTATCTACATGTCAACGATCAGAATGAGGCTTTGATCTTGTTTAAAGCCTGTTGGCAATATGACAGCTGCAAATATTATGTCAAGCCTACCAGTTTGTAAACCCACTCTATGAGAAACTATTAATCAATGCTCTAGACAGACAAATACCATGGGCAATTCAGTGTCTAGTGATTTGGGTGAGTGAACTGCAAGCTTGTAATACTAATATTGAACAAAGCAAAACTGAAAGAAAAAAAAAATTGGTAAGTAAGAAGCAAATAACACCAGAGATGTTATTGCTATGCAGTCTTAAGCTTGACATCCAGCAGTGCATGAATACAACTCTACTCCAGGTATGTATTTCAAATCAATAAAATCATGGTGCTAAAAGCTTCAATGTATGAATAGTTATTATTCATAACATTCAGTTATTAACAGAGAACAACATCACTTGGTGCTCAGGTGAGAAAATTCACCTTTGTTTCAAAGAAATCACATACTTAAAGTTATTTGGACATTTGTGGAATTAGCATTTGGGGGGTAATTACATATTTGGGAAAAAAAAGTAAATTACAGATCTTTTCAATAATTATTTTGCTCAATATTTATCCTGCTTTGCTAAGAAATGTATTTTTTAATTCTGTTACTGCATAATAGGTATTTCAAAGGCAATAATCACTCAGAAGAAAGCACACAAAAATATTTAGCGGTCTCTTTAAACTGAAATAGAGCTCAGAAGAATACTATTCCATACTATGCCTTGGCACTCCAGTCTTCAGTTAACTACTACATAGTGTTCCATACACAGTCATCTTAAAAAAAGGAGGGGAAAAAAAAAAAAAAAAAAGGTCTTCTTTAAAAAGAAAAAGAAAAAACATGCAAGAATTTTTTGTATTTTGAAGTTGGCGCATGGTTTACATCTCTTGGGAGAATATTTGTTCCATCTTATTAGTCACGCTTTCCAAATGGAGGTTAAAGTTCCCAGAATCTAAGCAATAGGCAGGGTTACACTTTCAATACTGGTTGTTACCTTTTTCCTTAGCACTGACCTGCTGATGAACTCTGGGTCAACAGAGGTGGAAAAAAAAAAGATGTTAGTTGTGAGAAAAGGAACTGAACCATAGAAGGATCCGTTGATAAACCTATTCAGTGGCTGATGTTCTCTGTGTGCATGAACACACTCGCACACATCACCTAAAGTAAAATTCAGCAGTGAGACGAGAATTGGTTTTTGAGTAGTTGAACTTTTGTTTATTTACTTACAAAGTACTTTAGCTGTTTAAGGCTGTATAGCTAACCTTCAAATTGTGACCTGAACATAAACTGTTATTTTTGCTGGTCAGTATACGAATGACAGACTTTCCATATCAGCACTGCTTTTCTGTTACAAGAAAGCAAGAGCTTTCAAAAAGCTTTTGCAAGTGGTTTTATCTCAATACCTGCAGCAGGCCTCCATCCCAGGTCCCCTGCAGAGCAGATTTGCCATGTCTAGCCATGATATGTAAGCAAGCCCCTTTCTATCAGAGAATATTAAACTCCTCCACTCTTCTTGTGCTTTCACCTGAATCAGCCTTCTCTCCCATGGTTCCTTTCACATTCCACCCTTTGTGTCCTCCTTCCCATTCCTCCAGCATCCTCTGGGACTTTTCATCACTAGTGGCTTTAGGCTGAGTAGTTAATGGTCAGTCAGAAAGCTATGTTAACAGCATCAGATAGATAAATGTAGCTGGTGGATTTCAAGTAAGATTCCTCTGTCTTTTAATAAAAGAAAATTCTGCAACCACTCTTAGATTAGTTTTCTTGAGATGTCTTAGAAGTTTTTGGTTTATGTTAGAATTCTGTTCATCTACTTATGATTAAAGATAGAAGTCATAAGCATTTAACAGAATTTGAGGAGTCATGATGCTGGCTCAGTAGAAGAATATAAGTATTAACATAGAAAATGGAAGAAATATAATCTGTAACAGTTTTCCTATAGTTATCATTTGTTAGGTGTAGATGGAGTTCATTATAGCAAGATAAAACTTAGTATCTATAAAAACAGGATGAAATGCAGAATTCGTTCCCTTTTACTGCAGAAATATGAGGAGTAACAATATGTAACCTTCTGGAAGGTGAATGACTTTCTGCTCCCACACCCATCTCTGTAATAAATGGCTATAGAGGCATTGACTAGGATGAAGGAATGTCCCTGCTCTACATGGAAAAGCTCAAGTCAGAAACTAACATGTTTGTTGTCAGTGACAGGCTCTCATAGATAAAGCACAGAAGGTTCCCATGGCTCAGAAAATCTGCCATGACTTCCTATGTGACCTTGCCCAAGTCATTTAATTTTTATTTGCGTCTGTTACCTTTAATACAATTACAGTAGACTGTGTATTCTTTTCAAGCCTAGCACTGGGTCTTCATTATTTTTACTGAGAAAAAATACAGGTGTCAGTAAGATGGTGCTGAGCACTCCAGTAGCTGCTCAAAATCAAACATTTCTCCACTCCTTGCAGAAGAACATCAAAGAATAAAAATTCTAATGAAATGATTTGTCTAATATTTTTATAGAGTATGATTAATATTGTAAAGAAAATACCCCACCTTTTTCCTATCTTGGATTTAAGAATATGTGAAACAGACTAAATCTAATCTCTTTTTTACTTCTTTTGTCAAGCCTTGTATTTTGTGACTGTGTATTCAGCGATCAGTTCTTACTCTGCTGTTCTAAGACTATCGCCTATATTTGCATTAATTGAAATGGATAATTGAGGCAGTACTACTGTCAGTCTCAGCTTCAGCAGGGCAGTCTCTTTTCAGAAATAATGTGACAGTTTCTGGCTTTGCATTGGGATTGGCCACAAGCCTCCACTTGTAGTATAATCGTTGATAAAATATTTTAATATTGCAGGAGTAGAACTGCCATGGAGCTCAGCCTTAACCTTTGAGAAGTGTTTACCTATGGATGTGTTAAATGCATCTCAGTAGGGTAGCTGTGCACAGAGAGAAGACGGACATGAAGTCAGGTTCCAAACTGCAGAATAAAGACTAGTTTGTTCAGGAATCATGCACATCCTTGAAATGACATTCTTGTAACACTGTCACTGATGGCCTGCCTTTCCCCATCACATTACTCCTCCGCAGAATCTAATTTTGACAGGAAAGAAAAAACTCTTTGGTTCAGGGCTGCATTTCTTTAGCTGGACAATGATATGCATAAAACCACTTTACCCATTCTAAAATAGTTTAAATAAGTTGTTTCTGGTCATTTAAATTGCAGCTTTTGCTACGGTTCTGCTTATGAGAGTCATCTTTGTGATACATGTTCAGAGTCATCAAATACTGCACACATATGCTGCCCGATTCAGCTGTCTTTTAAGAAGTATCTTATGTACAATACATTTACTAAACTGCAGACTGTTCTGGCTGATGGTGGGAGCTGTATCTACTGCTCCTCACAGAAAAGATACTTTCTGGCCGTATCAGCACAGCTGTAAACAGCAGAGATGTCTGAGCTGCAGTTCCTGGACTAAAAGAACAAGAATGTCCCTCAGCTCTGGACTTGCGATCCTCCCCAAAGCACCTCAGTTCATAGCAGCCACTAAAACCATTGACCTGGGGAGCCATATGCCTTGGGTCATTTGTTTTCCTGCCTATGAGAAGTTCTTAAAGATCCTAAGTGTGTTTTGAGCTCCTGTGTTGTCTGTCGTTAGTGCAGGTGTGCCGATCACTTGCTGCAAGGTGGTGGGAGTTAGAGGAATGGCCTATTTTACAGTTGTGTATGTACAGTTTGTCCAGAAGTGCCCAGGGAAAGAGATAATTGCTTTAATGGGTGCATTGGCAACTATAAATAAATGGGCAGCTTTACTGAAGGAAGGGAAGAGGATCAAATTAACTCAAGAATGCGGAGGATTATTCAGAAACAAGTGATGAGCAGAGGCCGTATCTCTTTAGCTACTACAGGTATTCTTCATGTATGCGGTAAGATTCCAGTGATAGCACCATGTTTGCAATCTTACTTAAATACTGGCTAGTTTCATGGTTGAATGGCTAATATTCTACATTATGAGAGTGGAAATAATAGGATAATCAAAAACTTGTAGCACACATCCTGGACAGTAATGCTTATTTATAGATACTAAGCAGCAGGAGGTAGCGTTGTAGTGAAAGCACCTGGACATGCTGGGGTGGAATTACTCGCTGCCGGCTTGTGTTTTATAGGTAAGTATGTGGAAAAAGGGAGGGTTACTTCTGTGGCAGTGGTGCTGGGGGTTTTGCTTGCTATGGATAGGTGGTGAACTGGTGTATGGCAGCATCTTGGTGACAGTTTAATGATGATTTGGTGCTGCTTATACATAGTCCCTCCCCCACCCATGACAAACGTTTTCCCAGTTGGGGATGGAGGAAATGAGTAATGCTTAACCCATTTGTGTGATCAATTCACTTAAGCAGCTACTGTGAAATGTTAATCACAACTTTAATTTGTACTGCATTAGCATTTTGATTAACTTGTAGGCTTGCTAGCACACTTGAAGCACTTTTACTCATAGTTACAGCTCGGAAATGACTTTTTGATTAATTAAGTTTGTTAGACAGCAGCTGAGCTTCCTGAATGCTAACCTTATGGGGCTAAAAGTTCAGGAGAAAGTTACCGGGAATAACTGTTGCCAGTGAAAAGGATTCTTGTGAATGCACTCAAAAAATTTAATTATTGACAAAATATTACATCACTACTTTGAAACTGACTTTAAACTCTAAAGAGAACAGATTTATTATGAGAAAAATGCTGTATATTTTTCTTGGGGTTGGTAGATTTGTGCAAGATTTGGAACAAATACTGTCTTTAAGACATCATTTATGTTGGAAAACTGGGATTTGTTGCCAAGAGATTTTTATCAAAAACACTTTATTGTATTCATGGTTCACGAGCACAGTAGAGAATATCAATTTATTAATTAATAATTTGAAAATAAATTGGATATTGGGACTTGACAAGTTCTGTACATGATGGGTTATGCCCTACCAAGTTTACATTGCTGGTATCACATTCCATAGCTGCTTTTATCTCTGTAATACTATCAAAAAACAGTCAGTAAGAACCCAAGGGTTGCACTCCAGTAAATGTAGACAGTAAATGATTTGTCCTTTCCCTGATTCTGATCATACTAATAATGTTACTATGGAGGCTCAAGGATGAACACAGGGATAGGAATCTTACAAAGCAGCTAGGAAGGTCATAATTTGCATACATCAGTGAGACCTCTGTGATGTTGGGAGAATGAAGAATTAGTCTCTCATAGGGTGTAGCAAAGCATATGGAAGAGGGAGCTGAATATGCTTGTAAAAAGGGTGAAGGGAAGGGGGTTGCAGAGGGTAGTATAAAAGGAGCGCCTTCTGAATAGGATTAATTACATCTTATTCACTATATGTCTGATAAAGTGCAAGGGGGGGGGGTCTATAGGCTGAAACTATAAAGCTGTATAAGTCTGATTTAAGAACTTCTCCCACTCCCCAAATTCATACATTCTAAAAATTAATCTTGGACTAGATCTCTCAAGTTCAAAGGTTCTGTAGACACCTGGTTTACCAATATACAGCATGCAAAAGGTAGTGACCTTAAAAGCCTCTGTAAGACTTCTTCAAGTAAATTCCAACTTCAAGTCAGTTGTTGTTTCTGGGGTATATAATTGAAGCATCGTAATCATGATTTATATAAAAACATGAAACTTCTAGTACATGGCATGCTTTAACATCTGGAAAAATATTTTACTTGTATTAGTATGATCTCAAGTCACATGTGGATCATAATATAATATTACATATTGGAAGACTTCCTACATTTGAAGCATGTGCAAAAAAAAAGATTTATTATTATATGAATTCACTGCTTTCAGGAAAATGAGTAAAATGTATATACTTTTGCATATCATTATCTATAAATATTTGTTATATAAACTCTGTAGTCCTGAACAGCTGTAATTAGGGACCATTCTAATTATTTTAATAGATCTACAGACTTAAACTCATATTTCTAACTGAAGTCTGGTCATAGACAGCAGAACTTACATTAGCATGCAGCAAAGACAAGAGTGGGGATATGCTGATTATTAGAAATCTATACAGTAAATTCAGGTACAAAAATAGGTACAAAACCCAACCAGCCTTAACTTTGCTTTTTGATGTAACTGTACAATAACAGTCTGAAGTATTTTAGTCTTACACAGTTTATTTCTTTTACATACATGTTTCCTTCCTCAGAGCATCACTGCAGAATAAGACTTGTGCTTGTTTGGCTGGGAATGTGTTGGATTTATATTACATAAATTTTCAAGTTTAAGGTGAATGTCGTTCTGTATAGAGGGCTGTATATATTAGTGTACCAACCTTCAATTTCCCAAATGAAGGCACTCAAAAAACTGCTGTAGTCTGTGAAGCACTGATATAAAAATTAAAAAAAAAAAATTAAAAATCTTTTAAGAGTGGATGATTTTAGCCATGTAACTCACCCTGAGTACTCTTGAAGTTTCAGCACCCGTCCACCAATTACCACCAATGGCATCACTGTAGGCAGTCGACTTCTAGCTGAGTAATCACAAATGTAGTTCTCAGCTGAAATGTCACTTCCTGCATTACCTTAGTCTCCTAAGCTAGCCTCTGTATCCAGAGCAGTTATCCTTGTTCATTTAGCTTCATTGCCACTTTCTTTAAATATGATTTAGCCACAAAATATTGACATTTATATTTGCAATGTTTACAATCACATTTATATTTACAGTCTTTAAGCAGAAATGTCTGGTATATTCAGTTTTATGACCAGTAACTTCAAACAGAAGAAGAAATTATTCCAAGCAGTATGCAGTCTCTGTTAATAAGACGCAAGCTGTTTCATTGTTACACTTCAATAACTTGTCTTAAAGGATGTCCTGGTTTGAGTTAGAACTAATTCCGTTCAGTGATTTTACTTTTCAGATCAGTCTCTTCTAACTAACTGCACTTTGTGAAGTTAGCAGCAGATTTGCACAGACAGCAGTGATAATGCCCAATGTTTAGAGTTACTACCAAGGGTTGGTGTGCAGACTAAGGTCACTGCTGGATCTTGTGTACCACGTTGGGGATGCAGAAAGTAAAAGGCCACACCTGTGGGGAGGAGCAGACAGGACAGGTGTCCAATAAGAGATTCCATCCCATGTACATCATATTCGGTATAAAACTAGAGGGATCACAAGGGTCAAGCTCTCTTCTTCAATGTCTCGTCCAGCCCTAACCCTTGATAAAGGGTTAAAACATTTGAGTAGATCAAAAATTCTGCTAGTTGTACAGTCTTGGTTCCCCTGCCACCTATCTGGTCTTAAAAGAGTGATCCAGAATATCTGGCTTTCAAATGAAGAATGTGAAAGTAATACCAAAAATAATGTTAAAACTTTGCAAAAAGTTTCTAAAATAAAATATTTTGCAATCAGAATAATTCAGTTGCTAGAAAAAATCTCCTAAATGGTTGTAGGATAAGTGGGGCAGATATGTTCATTATGGAACAATTTAATATCTGTTACTTTGAGCACATATTCAGAGTGTTTAAAAACACCAGAGAAGACCAGTGTTTTGCTATCAGTGAGTGTGGCACACACTCACCCCTCTCACATCCTGCCTCCATCTTTTCTCCCCCATCAAGCTAGGGAATTACAAACCATAATTTAAATTCCAAGCGTCAGTAGTGACTCTGGCTAAAAAGAGACAGGCTGTTAAATCTCAGCTTTATGTTACACCAGAAAGGTACAATTTGAAAGGTTTAAATAATTCAGTACTTAAGGGTAACCAACCACTGCTCCTGAAAATAAAATGATGGAAACCTGATAATAGATGCTGAGGGTATTGTATTAATGCACTCCTCAAATGAAGAAATAGCAAGATTTAGATACAAACATATTGACATTCAGTTCTGAATATCATCAAAATGAAGATTTTTGACATACCTAACAGGTACACCTACATCAATCAGTTAATTGAGCATCAGCATTTTTGTCCTACCCCTGCCATGGTTTATGTTCCTTCCCATGGTGGTGCAAGCCTACCTATGTTCGGTAATTACAGACAAGATGTCAAAGGTTGCAACTAATTGTTATCACTACTTTGTGGTTGTCCAGGTATGAAATTGGAAGGCTTAAAAGCTAATGCCTGATTCTTTCATTAAAACCCATCTCAGTATAGACCTCTGCTTTTATTCTCCTAAATGCAGGAAGAGGCCCAAATAATATGATGGTAAAAGTATTTTTCATTATAATAAGTAATATTTCCCTTGACTCATACCTTCTTACCCCATCTTTTCTGTTTTAGCTTAAAAAGTGGTGGTCTTAGGGTTTGTTGGTTTTTTTAACTCATTGGTTTACCAAAAAATATTTGTATGCTTTTTTTGTAAGTAAAAGCATCTTTATGATATTGTTTCACTTCTTACACTCACTATCCTCTTAATTTTTTCTCTGTGATGAAATTATCCTGTGTTGGCATGAAATTCTGAGGCTAGAAAGGCAGATAACCAGTATGTGCCATTTCTCAGTTAAGAATAACGGTCTTAATCTGTTCCAATCTTATCAACTATAAGATATTTGGAAATTACTTAATTCTTTGCCAAATATAGTTAAGAAGTCAGATATTTCTAGAAAATTATACTGGTTTGTACTTAAAAAAAAATCAACAAACCAAACATGTAACAACTGGAGAAACTAGACAGACTAAACGTTATTAATCAGGTAACATAAATATTAAATACTTACAATTTTTTCTTTTGCCTTTTATTTTCTTTATTTCATTGCTACATTTTATATAGCTAATCTGGAGATAGGGGAATTCAATTTGTTACCTTGAGTATTTATAGGAATTTCAATAACTGTTTAAGTATCAAGCCTCTATATGTTTTACACTTAGGAGAAAATGAAACGTGTGTGGGTTTCCAAGGCAGCAGAAGAAACGAGCCAACTTTACCATTGTTCTGACTTTTTCACAATGTCACTGTCTTGGATTTCACATCCAGATAGAGATGCTGTGAATAAATTCTATGGGTGAAGAAGCAGAAAATAAGGAGGAAAAGAGGATTTGCCATGTGGATTCATTATAACAATGTGGAACACAGAGTCTCACACACACCGGCTTTCCTTACTCCCTACGGGATATCTATCTGTAGGCCTCTATCAATTTCTAGGAGATTTTCTATGTGAAAGGATCCTCCAGTTAATTTCAGTGTATAGCTTGTTTTAGATTTATCTTTCTCTTACGTATTCTCTCTTACTTTCCCCTTTTCAAACCTGTGTTAAAAGGGGGGGCGGGGGGATAGACTTAAACAAAACAAACAAACAAACAACAAAAAAATATATTTAAATGGTGTTATGCATGTATCCTCAGAAGCATTTTATGGCAATACCACTGCTTCATGCTGACTAAAAATAAAACATATCAGACATCTACGCACCCATAATTCTTCACATATATACAGCAGTCTCGTCATTGAGAAAGGTGATGTTTCAGGCTGTATCAGAATAGCAGAAAAGAAAGAACAAGAACTGGGTAGTGGAGAATAGGAAGGAGATACCATACTGTCTCAGCAACATGCTCAGAGACATGGACTGTACCGTATGTGTAGGCTTCAATAGATCTTAAAATGTGAAAGCAAGTAAAGAGCCTTTTAAGTTTAAAAGACAGGCTTCGCTCTTATACATACTGACAACAATTCCCTCCCTAAAAATCACGTGAGCCAACGCATAAGTCTACAGGCCATGAAGCTGCTCCTTTCAGTTGTGATTTCTAACGTAATTTTGTTTTGTATTTGGTAGAAATAATCATGCCTGGAAATCACCTTGGCAAGCCAAGTGAAAAGACAGAAAAAGAAAACTATTAGTGTTGTGCTGTGAGGTACTACTTCTAGGGTCACTAGGAATATTGTTAGTTTCAGGGTGCTATGGCTCTTCCTTCAAAAAAGACAAGTTAAATGTTAAATCTAGATAATTATAAGCTGAAAGGTGTTTTTTCCACATTTCATGAGAAATGACACAACATTTGTGTAGTATAGGGTCACACTTTAAATATTTTTCTAAGTGTCGCTGATCTTGCCACTCTGATCTGGAATAAAACCTGTTGAAATTGCATTGTAAACTGCTAAAATAAACTGTGTGGCTGGCCAGGACTGAAACTACTCTTGTGTCTTTAAACTCAGTATTTCTCCAGAATCAGTGTAATTTAATTGAAATAGCTCTGTGTGTGTAAACAACTCCTTTGTTTAAAGAAGATTGCACTGTTTAGTTTGCCTTAAGTAAATGCTGCCTTTTGTTTGTCTGTAAAACATTTGATTAAATGTAAAGACTTACATAGACAGCTTCTCCTCACTGCACTAGTGGCTGGAAAATAAGTTAATATGATGCAAGTGTCTGCTGTTTAAGGAAGTATCACACAATATAATTTGTCTTTAAAAGAAAAACTCACAGAAACATCATCTTAAGCCTAGCCCTAAAATCAAACTGCAGCTCTTCAAGAAGATGATATTTAAATGTGTTGAAACTGTTCAATATACCAGACTCTGTTCTTGCTTTCTTTAAAAACATTTCCTACTATTTTAGTCAAACTCTAGATTTCCTAAATGGCAAACCACTTTTAAATACATGACTTTTTACTGAATTAGAGTGTTGTAATATGAGGACCTACACTTTATTGTGATCATAATGGCATTAAACAACAAAATAAGCAAGACAGCTAACATAGCATAATTTTCTTCACCATACAGAACACTTCTATAAATTGTAATTGTTTTAATGTACTCTAGATAGGGTGAAAAGTACACTATATATTCAAATAACTTAATTAGCTATTAAAAAAATACATAAATGTTGAAACCAAAAGCTCATGTTTGGTCCTTCCTCCCTTGAAAGAACTCTTACATTCTCTTTTGGACTAACCAAACAGAATTTAAGTCCACTCAGGAAAAAAGCAAACATAACAGTTTTTTCATGTCAGAAGGGCCACTTGCAATGTACAATCCATAATGAAATTTGCATATTTATATCTTTATGCTAGTGATACTTTTATATATATATATATACACACACACCTTTAACTTTTATTGTCAGAAACACAGTAAGTAGAAATGGAGCAGAAAGTCACCAGACATGGAAGGCAGGATGTTCAGTAACACTTGAAAGTCAGATATGCAGGTGGATAGGGGTTTTTTTTATTTGCTTGGGTGCCCAAGGAGAGACAGCCAAGCATCCCTTATTCTCAAGACAGTCAACTGTTTACAATGCGAAGGGTAAAATCCGAATTATTTCTGACTGCTCTTACTCACCCTAGGTGAGTATTAGCTATTTTGCAATCTTTCTCCAAGATTTCAAGTTAGGTTTCAGTGTTGAACAAAACCTCAAAAATGCTCATTAAGCTAAATTTTAGAGGCTTCATCTAGTCAAATTCAAGAGATATATTTAAGTCCTTATCTTAAAATGGGAATAATAACTGCTATTGGCAAGTGACATTAGTATTAATTTTTGAAGAAATGTAAATATGATGTTGCTGTTCTTAAATAGTTCACAGATTTTTTTTAATTATTATGCAATTCTGGCGAAGCACTCACGTCAAAATATAAACCAAAACTGCAGTTAATTGTAACTTCTTCCTTTACAGTAAACTTTGAGATTTATTCCTTTCGTTCTGAGTTGGATTATGTAAAAGAGAGGTTATTTGTAAGTAAAAGATCCCACCTTCTGCCCTCACCCCAAAAAACATGGTTTAAATTCCCTTTTCAAGGGTAAGAGATGATGATGATGCTGATGATGATGATGAAGGATTTAATCCATCTTGTTTTCAAGGTTAATTAAAAAGGTGCCTACTGCCATCAGTAAAAGTTGTAGTAAATTCCTACATTGAAGGCCTAGAAATGCCTGTACATTAAACATTAAATAAATGCTTTTACATGTTTGAACCAGCTACACAATTATACTTGCATTCTCAATTTTATGTATTTCTCCTTTGATTTAGGCAATGCTGGATGTTGCAGCACATCATGGCTGGCTGGTGACTGCTCTGAATATAACCAGTCTGGTGCAGATGGTAGTTCAGGGTAGATGGATACATGACTCTTCCCTGCTTACTTTGCCCAATATAGAACTACAACACCTTTATCTTTTTCGGTATGTAATTCTTCTAAGCATTTGCAGGTTGGCAATTTCATTCCTGTTTTGACTGCTGATTGTTTTTGAATGTCATTGTTGTGCCCGAGAATGTTCATTAATGCACCAGAAGCAGAACTCATTCTTTCACAGTGGTGCTTTCCCAAATGGAGTTTCTGTTTCTGTTTTCAGTATTCATTGATTAATTAACTCCCACAGATCATTTTGAGAACCATGATTCCAGACAAATTAACAAGAGGTCACTGGAAGGGTTCCAAGTTCTAACAAATCTAACTCTGTATATTAATTATCTCTTTATTTTAATCCATTATAAAAATACATTAGTATCCATCTTAATATCATAGATAATGCTAAGCTCTATAGATGCCTAGATGATTAAATAATTAATGATACCGAAAAATAAATGACCAGCATTTAATAACAGAAACTAGTATCAAGTTTTACCACCAAAACAACTGAAAACAAATGTTTGCTTTCCCTCCCTGGGCATATGTTTTTCTATCTGTATCAGGAAGTGGAGCCAAGGCAAAAGGAAGAGTGTGCATGGAGGTTACCAAGGACCCATCGAGTGTCTTCCCGAACTAATGGCTGTCTGTGAAGGAAAAGAGAATGTTTTTGCTTCCATTGTGGAGAGTGAATTGCAGACAGCACATATTTCACAGGTAATACCTTCTATCTATGGTCATTATCGATGTGATTGGAAAGAAAGAGTAGTTGGGAAGAGAAATATTCTCTTCACTTCCTTTCAGCAAATGTCACATGATGTTCTGTATAAAGTGCAACACATTCATTGCTCTAATTTCAAGGTACTGCTGGCTTTACAAAGGTTCTTCTCTGCCTGTTTTCTTAATATTATTTTCACTTATTCCCTGCTAACCAGCAACACTCTGGTTTATAGCTGATATTACCACAACTCTTTGCTCTAAAGATGCTTCTCTAGGTCATTCAATCTGCTGAGTGTTATCCACCTTTTCATAGCCAGCTATGCACTAGGAATACATGCATTGCAAATGTCATCATAGCTGGTTTCTGAAGTGTTCTGTCAAACACCATTTTTTCTGAGAATACCCTTTAGTAAAAGATCCAGCACTCCTTTTCTAGTTGAAACAGAAAAAACAGATGAAAATTTCACACTTCACAAGGGGAAGTAAAAACACTATTCCAAAATGCTGAGGCTGCTAGAGTCTTATTTTCAGTTTGATTTTCAAGCTGTTCCCAGCAAAGGACAGCTATATTCCATAGTACTCATTACATGTTAAGCCTATTGATTTCAAATAAATGTGCGAAAGGTGAAAATTTCAAAAGCTATACTTGAAATGTGTTTTGTTTTTTTTTTAATTTGAATATTTTAGAGGACAGCAATATGTCCTGTGTTTGACTGTTCAGCTTCAGTTAAACCTTTTACTGGTATGCAAACAATAAGAAAAGTGCTTAAATGTCTCTAACAGACATCTGCATTTATAACTAAATTAACATCAAAATTTTGAATTAAGAAAATGTATTGACATCAAAACAAGGCTTCCTTTAACAACAGATTTCTAACATAATACACATTGATTTCAGTCCAACTTTTAGATGTGATAAAAAATTAGAACATTGTTATAATTAGTTCAGGGAGAACTCAGAAGTAAACTTACTTAATTTATTTGCATAAATTGCCATTCTGTTATCTTTAAAAGCAAATGCAAATTGGCTCTGTCTGATATGATGATGGTTATTTGGCTCAAAAGTGCTTCAATTTGCGTAGCAATCTGCTGTCGTCTCTGCAGTGAGGCGATCCCAGGTAACATACAAATCCTGAATTATTCCAGAAATTAGTATGTTTAAAGCATCAATTTAAGTGCTAATTGCAGTAGTAATGAGAAAAAGCAGTACTACTGTGAGATTTGCATCTACTGCCCCATCAGTATGCCTGGAACGGCTGCTGACTGGCAGAGGATTTGGCTGCTAATTAAATAATTGTATGCATGGCAGTGTTCTCGTCTGATTCAATAGATGAAGATTAATCCTCAGATAAATATGTTTGGCTGGTATTGAAATGTCTTAGCAGTTTCTTCAAAAATAGCTTGTGTGTATGTGGTGTGTATGTTCACACTGTGAATGACTTTATGCCTCTATATATCTGTTTGTAAATACAGATGCATATAAGAGGGACAAACATAATGTCTTAGCATCCTATAAAGAGAAAGTTTCATTTATATGAATTGGGATTGGCCATATTTGGTATAGCAAAGCCATGACTGTATTATGCAGGTCATTGCAAATGTGAAATCTTTATACCAATATTTTATATTTTTTATGGCATTTTTTTACAGAAACAATAAAAAAATACCTAGCGGAGAATTAAAACTCATATTGAGGCTGCCTGTTGAGTGTCTTCATATGTAAAACCTTTCAATGCACACTTACGGTCCAACCAAGAGAAAAATTCTTCAATAAAAAATTTATCTTTATGATATATTTTCCATAAAGAAAGAATATAAGATTACAGAGTTTAAGCTTGTAATGTCACCAGACCTGAACAACGTCAAATAAGTAGTTAAGTACACCACTAAATTGCCTAAAACATTCTTTACCTAACAAACTTTTTACTTTTCACTCACAATATATTGAACCTATATCTTAAAGCTGTTACAGGCATGAAACTGGTAAAAACAGATTGAGCTTTACATAAATTTGAGGCATACTGGAAAAAGTAGTAGTTTCACATTTGGAAAGAAGACAATGTCTGTTAAGCAGATTGGTAATTAATTTTTAAATATCAGCTCTTGAAGCTGCTTGTGGATTTGGACTATTAGGCTAAGTCTTGGGGAGACAAATTATTGGCAAAAGTGCTAATGCTGTCAACAAAGGTTCATGAAGAATTTCTCATATGATTATGATTTGGATTCATTGGTTTGGTAGGTAAATATATATATAATATATATGTACATGTACACATTGGGCATGTTGATACACTTAAAAGGAGATAATACATGCTTGTGCCATCCTACACAGCAAAAAACTGTAACATTGTTAAGAAAAATCACCTAAGTAATCTGGGAGCCTAAGTTTAATTTTCCAAAAGTTAGTTATAATCCTAAACCTTACTGAAAGTCATTGGGGCTTTAAAAACTGACAGGCTAACTGCAAAGATTATTTAGCCTGTAACTCTGATCTTTGGCCTAAGCTTGGCTCCCAGTTTGTTTCAGTGCTTCATTCTAAATAATATGTCTTTAACAAATCTTTTTCTAAGTTTCTAAGTCACTTAGGCATTAGGCATGTTTTAAAATACTAAGCTGGTATTTATATTACTGAAAGAGAAAAAAGAAACCTCAAGAATGAAAAAAAACCAACCAAAAAAAAAACCCAACCAACATTATTAGCTGATTTTACTCTGGAAGTATGTGTGTTCCTATAATCTTCTTTTTTCATTTTCAGCTTTTACTACTTGACTTTTTTTTCCTTCAGTAAGAAAAGCATTTCTTAATTTTCTCCACATTACATGGATGATAAAAAGGCAATCTGCTGCCCATACTGTATCAGTGATCAAGCAGTACTAACTTTGCCTTTAACTTTCAGAAAAACAAGGCCTGGAAAATGATATATTACAGCTATTTTCTTATCTAATTAGAAAGTTACTCAGAGTTATTCTGTTTTGTTTGCACTGTAAAAGCTATATAAGGACATGGCAGCCTTTGACAAATAGAATATGTTGGGATTGTACAGGATAAACCAAACCAAGTCATAGTCTTCAACAGACCAAGGGGTAATGCCCCTAAAGGAGTTAATACGTTATGATCTTACTGAAATTAAACTTTGTTCTAACATAATTGTAACAGGTCTTGTCCTCTAAGATGGTACACATAAAAGTTTTCCAGATAAATGATACCTAAATTATAACCAAAGGGGTGATCACTGGGTTGCTATGTTTTAGGGTGCCTTTACTGAACTCAAGTGAAGTACACTGCTGTGGTGCGCAGAGTCTCACACAGTAGTAGGTCTGCACAGTTCCTACAGTAACTTTGTATTAAACGTAAAATTATTTGTCTATTAAGGCATTGCTACCCAAGTTGTCTCATCCATTGTGATCTGCTGGAAGTGATTTTAGTAGTGCCTTGTGTGTTAAATGTAGCAAAATCCTGGCAACGTCTAATGAATTAAGAATGTCCGTCATGATTTTTCTCCTTCAGGATGCTTCTTTTTCCCTCTTTTCCCATTAGAGTTGGGACAAAGAGAGGTATCTTTTTCCTTAACGTTGTAGCTGTTTAATCTTCTGTTATAATTTTCCTGTCCTTTCTTAGCTGAGGCCCTATTAAGAACATCAGTGCAATTCATCGCTGTCCCCTGCTTCTGCACTGCAGTTCCTGAGCGCTCACAGCTGGCCCTCCCCACCTTCTCCATTCAACGGACACAGCTGTTCATGCGGCACACAGAGGAGGGAAGACAGAAAGAGATTAGTTTTTTAGCCTAAATCAGTTTTCTCATTTAGTTCAGCCAGGCTCTGGCAATGCAGCCATTTTAATCCGACATAAGTCTGCGCTGCAGCCGAAATGGGCAGCCCTGCCCTCCCCATGTCATTTTCACCTCTCCTGACCTAGCTCAGCGCACAGCTGCGCAAACGCTGCGGCTGGCTCAAGCGAGGAGGTGGGAACGAGCATCTGGGGATGAGGGGAGGAGGGATCATATCAACCCTCTCACTGATAGTCAAAATGGCCTGTAGCCAAGTGGCTACAGGATTGCTCGTGCCAGCAGGGGAGGAGGCTGGACCACTTCTTTCAGTGGCACTAGAGGTTCATGCTTATTCAGAGTACTCACAGGATTAGAGAATACGCTTCCACAGTCACCTTTAAGCTGATGTAAGTTCATGCTGTCACCAAAATGATTAGCAAGCTGATCCATCTAGCTGCACAATCACAGCACGGTAGTGCCAACGTATCAGGGATGGAGAAGGGGACAACTAGTTGGTGGGGCGGGTGTTGGGGAGAAGGACGGCACCACCTTTTCCTACAGCAGTGCGATCTTCGGCTTGCTTACTGTGGCTGCTGTGTCCATAATTATGTACTGACGTGTACCATTACTGTCAGTATGAATCATGACAGTGATGTCCCCAAAAGGCAGATCGAGCTTTTATTAGGGCTCTAGATCTTCTAGCCCAGAAAAAGTGATCAGAGACACATCAAGCACAATCTAAATGAAAGTAGATTTTGCTGAAACACAAGATGGTCAAACCAATATAGGATGAATAAAAGATAATTTAGTCTTTTTCCAGATAAAACATTTCTGTTCCATGCCAGTGTTGCCCATGCAACTATGCCTACACTCTTCATTCCCACAAGTTCCCTTTTTGACATTTGCTGGCTCTTTACCAAAATCAATATGCTTTCTTCCTTCTCCTTCCCACCCTCTAGATTTTCATGTGCTATTTGAAAACACAGGTGAAGTACCGATTCCTGTTTTGTTTTGGGTGTAGAGGGGAAGGAGGGCAGGGCAGAGGGTAGTTCTTGGTCTTTTGTTTTTTTTCTTCCAGTGCCAGCCTCCTCTATCTTTTTCAGCCACAGTGAGGCCAGAAATGACTGCATCCATTCCATAGCCCATTTTTTTCATTTCTTCTTCCTCACAGATGTCATGGAGTGAGCATGCTGATTTTATTATTTTTTTTTTTTACTAAATAAAAGCATGCATTACTCCACTTTTGTCACAGCTTCTCAGAGCTGCTTCTCCTTGTTTGAGAGACCAAAATGAGAGGTACATGGGGCTGCATTTTCAGGATCCTTCTTTAAGGCTGAAGAGAGAGTCATGTTCAGCTACAAAATTGTATGACTCTAGCAACAGTTCTCTGTACGAGGATGAGAGGAAGTTAAGGGCCTGTTGTAGTTTGTGAAAAACCACAGACACTTAAGATTCCTCAGGAGGACTGTAAGAAGGAGTGTTTGTGAAGATCAATGCAAGAAAACCTTAAAAAAAGAAAAAAAAATAGGGATAACTTTGGATATGCAGTTGAACTTTTGGTTAATTATCTGAACTGATCCTCTGAACTCTCTGAGGTTTGCCCATTGCTAATTAGCACTGCAATGACTTGTTCTTTATGGATTATGCTAAGGAAGTTTAATTTAAAACTTAATTATACTAGTTTTTAAGTGGCTTATAGGGAAAAAATACTTTAATCGGGAGTGGTAAGGAATTTTTCCTCTGTTCAGACATCGGTAGTCTTAGAGATGCATGTGTAACATGCTTGGGGAGTTTCACGTTTGTTTTATTTGCTTAGAAGAAAATAGAGTAAGAGGTTAATGAGAAGTATTTTATGCTTATGATTCTGTCATATGATATTCTAATACATAATAAAATATTATTAATATAGAATAAATAGACTGCACATTGAATTGTTATTGTTACAGTGACAATGACTGTATAGATTGTCTTGTAATCCACAGGGATCTGTTTTTTTTATCAGGCTTGGAATTTCTTGTGCCGTTTGCCAATTCTAAACGTCAGCCTGAGCATTAAAGGCTGTTGGGATGACCCAGTTCAGCCACAGAATGAAGTGCCTGTTCCTTCTTTGACAACAGACACACGAGATGACAAAAGATGGATCAAATTACATGCTGATCAAGAGTATGTGCTCCAAATAAATCTGCAGAGAACCCAGATGGGGTATCAGGTAGATTAATTTATCATTTCCTTCACAAGTGCACCAGTTTCCAATAATCCATTTACAGTATCAATAGTGCTTTATACAGCATAGCAGGATGGGGGGTTTTATGGTTTAAGTATTATGTTATAAATACGTTCAAAGCATTTTCTGTGTTAGTAATGAAGCAATGTTTTTTCAGGTTGCAGTAGGATAGTAAATAGACTTTTAAGGTAAAATCCTAGACCAATGAAAAAATTCCTTTGTTATGTTTTACAAACCAGTAACTCATAAAGTTCATTTGTTTTGGTACTACAAGCAGTAACAGTAGAGATGATCATTTCACAGGCAGTATTTAAGTACTCTCCAGCCCCAAACTCCTACCACTTGTACCCTTGCATATCTTGCTTCCCCAAACCAGTTCATAAGCTTCCCTATTATAGTCTCACATAGCTCCAAACTGCACACCAGATCTATACCTATATGTTTCTACTCATAACACATTCTTAGGCTTTTCCTGAGGCTATCTTCCTTGTATTTTACATACAAAGCTTCACTGAAGAGCTTCTAGAACAACTTCTACATACAATTTTTCCACACTTAAATTTCAGTCTCACCCCATTGCCCAGTAAAAACACGTCCTGTTTCATCTTGGGCTGGTCACCTTTCAGGGCCCTCAGTAAGTCTTGGTGTGCCAAGCCAGAAACACCAGCAGCTGCACAGGTTTTCAACTCCTCTGCCCACAGCAGCAGGAGCTCGCCGTACCTGTCTGTCAGCTCTTGGAGGAGCTAAGACCATGAATACCACATGCATTCCTACCAGGCACTGCAGCTATCACTTACTTATAGATGCTTTTTTTTTTTTTTTTTTTATTTGCATACTATGAGTGGCATATGGACCACCATGATTTTAATTTTGCTAAGGAATTTCTGTAATATTTCAAACAACTAAGAATGATAGTGACTAGCATTTTTGTTAAGGTACAAACAAGAGTTGAAGTTATAAGCAGAGAACAGGTTTAGATGTTTGTTTTGAGACTCTTAAGGCAACTTCATTTTGATAAAAATAATGGAGATACCTACGTTCCGTTGTCAATCCTGAAAGTAACTTAAAGAATTTTATTTGAAAAGTGTTCTTGTCACAAAACAAAGCCAAAAGACTTCTTGTCCTGACTACAGTAGGTTAGACATAGCTTCAAGGGAGACTGTCTCATTTGTAGGAAGGAAAAAGTGTCAAATCTCCTCCACAAGTTGTTCTATTTGCTGTGCCAGTTACCGACAGAGACTTTTCCTAACCAGAAGCCATGTAAAAGAAGGGAACGGGAGCAATTCATGCAGTGATTACTGTTTTATAAACCTCTCCTAGAATTTGATCCCTCTTATGTAAGGAATAACTGGATCAAACTGTTTCTGAAGCTTCATTGCTATGGTGGTGCTTTTTCTTCTGTATAAATCTTCAGTAAAACCTTTCCATCTACAAAACATGAAATGAATGCTGATTTGAGTGTGCATCGTTATATCTTCAGCTTTCAGCAGTAAAGTCACTGTCTTAAAGAATCACTGAAATAATCTTTCCTTTTGCTGTATCAACCTCAAATAAAGACTTCAAGTGCAGTTTTTGTCTTTACATTAATCTTGAACAATGTTGTTTAGCTTTATTTAAAGACACTAGGTTTACAATTAACCCTTCTGTAGAGAATAGCATTTGGAATATATTAGATGAACTTACAAAAAGGGATCAGTATTTCCATTCAAGTTTTAATAGCTTACAAAATAAGAGGAACAGTATCTTGTAATCTGGGGTTTTCTCTGTGGACTGTTATTGTATTTTTTTCTTAAAACCCTTCATCTGGAAAGAGATAACAAAAATACTTTGGCTATAGTTTTCTGTAACAATTCACAACAACATGGTTTTGAGGTGTTTTTCATTGAAGGAAGAATGGCATTTTGGAAAGGTGATTTTTAGTTTTACTAAGCTGTTTCTTTGCCCCAACAGGGAAGGCAAGACAGTAAAGCTGTGGCTCCTCGATTCCCCAAAGTTAAAGATGAAGGATGGTTTTTGATATTGGGAGAAGTCGATAAAAAAGAACTCATAGCGCTGAAAAGAACTGGATATGTCAGAAATCGAAATACTGTTTCTGTTGCTTTTTATACTCCAGAAACTCCTGGAAAGTATGAAAACTTTACAAATTTAACTCCTCTTAATGATTATCTTTTCCAAATAGCCAGGCCCTAATTTGCAAACTAATGGGTTTGTTTTTTACATTTTAGGTGTATCTACACATTATATCTCATGAGTGACAGTTACCTTGGCATGGACCAACAGTACGATATTTACTTGAACATTATACCAGCTAGTACTTTAGCACGTGTCACCACAGAGGTGTCTGATGCTATGAGTCACCTGGCTCTGAAGTAAGGTGATCTGAAAAGTCTATTCAAAAGAACTGGTCTTGCAGCTAAGACATCTGGTCATTCTGGACATCCAAAAATGTGTTTGCCTTAGTGGAACCAACTTCAAACCTCAAGCCAACTAGGAAATTGAAAGTGACTACTGTATTGACTCTGGTAACACAGAGTTAGCCACAGTGGCCTTACTCCTTTATGAAGATTTATCTTCTTTCATCTTTCTTCTTTTAGAAGTCATATTGTTAATTGAATTTTGACACATCAAAATAAAAGACTAAAAGATATTGTAATTTGTGCAAATTTAGGGCTGTAGTCTTCATTTTGAAAAGTGCTCTGTAGCCTATGTCTTGATGTAGTTTAAATAGTCAACTTTTTAAAGTTATAGGGAAAAATAAAAAAATTGATCCAAGACCTGCTGGAAATATTGGTGGATGTGTTATATTTCATGTTTAATAAAAATATGTCCATAAGAATGTTTTGCATTAGATTTTTCAGTGTGAAATATGAGATATATAGTAACAAAGACCTCCTCTTGCACACATTACATTTTGAAGGTGATAATCTAAAGGAAAAATTTCACAAATATCTAAAAATTATATATACAGTAAATCTGGTTATAAAGGCATGCTAAATAGTATAAATTATTTCCAGTATAGCAATGATGGAATTTATATAGATCATAATTAAAGTTTACCCTTTACATGTATGTACATACATATATATACACACACACCATACATATTTACAATTTCTTTAGTGTTTTTCTCTGAATTTTGAAGAACTAAGGCATATAAAATTGTGTGTCTTGTGCTAGGGTTTAGTGTTAAAGTGGGCAACTACATTCTGTAAGTAAGGGAAAGCTAGGCTCCAAAACCAGGGTTTACAATGGACAGCTTGATGAGGAAGGAAGAGTTCTGCCAGATGATGCTGAGTACTTGGAGGCAACATACTGCAGAAACATCAGGCATCTTCATTCAGATAGATTAGACCTTAAACTGAATATTAATATTTGAACTTGTTCAGCTTTGCTTTTAGCTGACATCTCAGAGGGATCATTTTGCTATCATTTCTGTTGAGTTTCACCAGATGAAACAATACAGCAGAGTTGTTGCCTGGAAGCTTCCCAGGGGAAAAAAAAAAAAAATTACACTGGTGGTGCTGCACCCACATAGAATCACAGAATGGCTGAGTTTGGAAAGCACTTCTGGACGTCATCTGTTCTAACCTGTCCTCAAGCAGGGCCACCTAGAGCTCATTGCCCAGGACCATGTCCATACAGCTTTTGAGTATCTCCAAGGATGGAGATTCCACAACCTCCTCGGGGAACCTGTGCCAGGAGTCAGTCACCCTCACAGTACAAAAGTCTGTCCGCTGTTCAGAGGGACCCTCCTGTGTTTCAGTTTGTGTCCATTTGCCACTTGTCCTGCCACTGGGCATCATTGAAATGAGCCTGGAGCTGTTCACTTTGCACCCTCCCTTTGGGTGTTTATTATAGACATTGATAAGATCCCCCTGTGGCTTCTCTGCTCCAGGATAAACAGCCCCAGCTCTGTCAGTCTTTCCTCATGTGAGAGACACTCCAGAACCTTCAAGTTTGTTGCCCTTTGCTGGATTTCCTCCAGTGTGTCCATATCTCTCTCCTACTGGGGAGCCCCAAACCAGATACAGTACCCCAGGTGTGGCATCATCAGTGGTGACCACCTCCCTCACCTCTCTGGCAACACTACATTGCAGCAAAAAGAAGGCTGGCTGATTTCAAAGGGCCAACAGTTAAACAGTAATTCATTTCATATGAATATTCATATGAAGTTTTGTATCTGGCACGTCTATGTTGTGAGAAAAGTTTTTAGAAGAACCAATTCTGCAGTTGAGTGTTTTCAGAGATCTTCACATCACTGTATGATGTTAAAAAATGTAAATTTCATTATTATAGGTTGGCTTTATTGCCTAAGAAAATGGGACAACAATAGAAAAAGTTGTCATTATATTTAGAGCCTGCCAGGTGATACAACTGCCTTCTTTGCCATTTAGACTACATCAATACAATATGGTGTTGTGTCACACAGAAAACAGGATTTTTTCAAGTTGGTAAGAAAAAGTTTGGTTATATTCACATTTACTCAGCCCTACATCCATTTTTAAGAGAATTGTTTTCTCTAGTCTGCAAGTAAATTTTCATAGAAATTAAGTCCTTTCTTTGGGAAAATTCTTGGCTGAAGCAATATATTGTCCCTCAACAATTTTAATTAATTAGGCAAAAGAGCTATGCCACAGTCAAACAACATACCAACATAGTGACGCTAGCTCTTGTTGCTTTGTAAATGCACATCACAAAATAGTCCAGCTGCAGAGTAGGAGACAATAGCTTCAGTATTCTGTATTAATCAGTTAAAGAGTTTCTGTAATGTCATTTGTACCATTTGTACTTTGGTTTGGAAATAGTGCATTTAATTTCCTAGCATGTTAGTTGTTTGTAGTAATAGTTTAGTGAAATTTCTAAACAACAAATTTGAAACTTTTTTTCTCTTTAAAAAGAAAAAGTATTGCATTTATGAAGACAAAGTCTGAAGTAATATAGAATGAATTTAAACAAATTGATTAGAATCAGTGTTTATCTGAAAAATCTTAAAGAAGGAATTCTGATGCATCTGAAACAGCTGCTTAGAAGGAGCAATCAATATGTTCAATTCAGTGTTATCTACTGGTAGAAACTGAGAACAGCTGTCTAACAAAAGTATGAAAATCAAACAGAATTTAAAAAAAAAGGACACATACTTCAGTGATGTAATTATCATCACTATAGATAAATGAGCAAATTAACAGCACATAGAGAAATTGTTAAGTTTTTCATTCAAGGTTGCAAGCAGGTTTTGGTGTTGGTTTCACCACCACCTCCTTCTAGGAGCAGCAGCAGTTAGTATTTGCCTGCTCATCTTCCAAAACTTGGAAAGAGCAACAAAACACGCACACATCTTCTGTACCAAGATATACATAAATCTGCTTGTGTAACCTTGCCATTTCCATCTTACCCTGTCCTAATCTGATAATGGCATCACAACAGTACTTAGCAGGAGCTAGATGAGGTTTGGGTACATACAACCATTCCCCATCTCTTCTTAAGGAGCTCTTACAATGCATCTGTTGTTTAGAACCTTATCATAAGATTTCGATTCTACTCCCAAGTACTGAATGTATCCCAATGACAGTTTGAAGCCATCTTCACTACTGCACACCTTTTGCTTTTTTTGTAAGGTGAATCTTTGAAGGCCCTAATTCCACCCAGATGAATTCAAGGTTTTATGCTGCTGACCCAAAATTCCTCTTCTACATCATTAGCTTGCTTCTAGAGGCCATCTCTAGATGGTCACCCTGAAGGAAACTTCAGGAAGTCTAGCATCAACCTCCATCCTGGAGCCTAGAATAAGACTTGACCATTCACTGAATAGGCTACATTTAAATACAGGTAGATTCTGTCATTCCAATTTTTTAGTTCTGCTGGGTACTTATACAGAGAAGACAGTACCTCATGCGTATCTGCTCTTGCGCATCACAGGCTGAATCCAAGTTTCTATGTTCCTCCCTCACTCAAGAAAAATAGGCTGTGGTATTTTTAAGACAGTTTGATGAACTGGTCCAACAAGCATCACTTCTCCATGAAGAGGCTTATTTACTGCAGTCAGTTCTTAAATTATCACTCTCTTGTCTTGCCTCCACCCTTGCCATTTACGGTACACTTCCCTTTAGCTCCTTCCACTACCTGTAAACCCTACGATCATGTCCATTCAGAAACAATTACCCATCTGCTGGAAATATAACACAGCAGACAGGAAACAGTCCAGGAGGTTCCTGGACTGTGTGGAAGATAACTTCCTGA
>WTSP01017504.1:0-18544 GCA_025331215.1 Actenoides lindsayi | reverse complement strand
AGGCACTGGAACAGGCTGCCCAGGGAGGTGGTGGAGTCACCATCCCTGGAGGTGTTTAAAGAATGAATAGATGTGGCACTTGAGGATATGGTGTAATGGTTAGAGAAATGCTAGGACAAAGGTTGGACTTGATGACCCTGGAGGTCCTTTCCACCCATAATGATTCTATGATTCTATATTAGTGGCAGGAAATTATCAAAGGAATTTTTCAAGCTCATCTCTCTATGATGTGGTATGGACACTATTCTAGCCTAAGGAGTAAGTACTGAAGCAGGACTAAATAAGGTAGTACAAACATACCATATATTTTTTTTCCACATCCTAAAGGTTTCCATGAAAAAATCTGAACTAATGCCGAGAGTAGGGAAAAAAAAATCTGTATGATAATTCTGTAACCGGAAAGCCAGGACACAGGTGTAAAAAGAAACCACACATTCACCAAAGTGTGCTTTCCTGTGTCACGTGCAGGGTGATTTTTAGATAATTTTTTTTCTTGTTTCAGGTATCCTTTCTTCCAACTAAAGGGCACACCTTTGGCCTTGATTCCATTGCTTACATGCAGATCTCTAGTGCCATTTAAGCTGCAGTATCTCACCTGGCCTCTACATTCAACTCCAGAAGAACGTGTGCCATCTGCAGAGGGCTATCAGATGGGAAACACGATGCTGTTGTATCTGTCGCTCTGTGGATGCCTCAGGTAACCTAAGGCATCTGAAATAGCACTGAGTAGCTACAGTCGGGTAACCGAATTGAGCCCTTATTACTTGTTTAGTCATAGGTAAGCAATTAAATTGCTTAACTGCATCTAATGCACTTTAAACTCACCAAAGACATTCCAGTTGTCACTCTAGGAGACAGCAAGTCTTCCATAGGTCCCATGTCACTTCTGCTAACCCCATTCAGGTATGCCACGATCATGGTGTGGATACTTACATACTCAAGCCTAATTAGCTAATCAAGCCCATGCTATTTTGTAAGTCAGAAGAGCTGTAAGTGTTAAGAAGGGAGAATTCTGCTTCAGCCCCTCTGAGTGCCCAACAGCACCCCCACCCACACCACTCCAAGCTTTAAGATAGAGGACAAGGAGCAGAATAAAGCCCCCATTGAGGAAATGGTCAGTGACTGTACACCATTTGAGACACACACACATGCCTGGGCCTAGATGGGATCCACCCAAGGGTACTGAGGCAGGTGCTCACCAAGCCACTTTCCATCAGCCACTTTTGGTCTCTGCTGATGAAAACGATTCTGATTCTAAGAAATATTTTCTGATAAAAGGTTTGGGTGCCATAGGATGCCTATACCGACATGTGAGCTACTAAAAGATGAGTAAGGGTGCTGCTGAGAATGGTCACTCCATTTCTACTTAAACGCTAGGTCTACTTTATCAGCTATGTTTGATTCACACCTGTCTTTTTGAAAATATCTCTGGTTAAACGACATGTCTTCTCAGATCACACGACACTTCAGCAGGCTGTGCCAAGACTTGCATCTGCAGAAATTTTGATACGCTTCTTTCTGAAGTGATTTGCAAAAGCTCGTGAATGAACTAAGCAAGTTTGTTATTAATGTCACACATTGGTAGCAGTAAGAGGTTAAGCTGCTTTCATGAAGGGTGTGAAGGGAACTTATATACTAAAGGAACTTATCTGGAAAGCAATTGTATTGCTTGTACTAAATGAATTTCAGTGTAAATAATTCCTACAGAGGATGCCTACAGAAGAAACAAGCTCTATAGAAAAGGATTCTCCACAGTGATTACACCATCCTGCAATTAAGTGTTTACACTATGTCTTGTACTCAGATCTTCTAATAAGCTCCATGCTGCAACAATAAGATTTGAATGTGGGACTCTCTCAAGTCAGTAAGCCTTTCTTCCACATCTCTATTCCTAAAAAATCACAGCCACCTTCTCAGTTCAAATCTCTCCTCAGAAACAGAGACTGTAAAAGATTCAGTAAGCTTCTGCATTAGGCTTCACTGCTGCTTTTTTCCCTCCAACTTAGTCTTGTCCTACCAAGACTCTCAATAAAAAACACGCACCCAAAATGGAAGGCTTGTATCTCTCCTTGCAGAAGATCCATACACAGCAGAATTGGTGACATCTCATTGCACAATGACAGAGATCAGAGAGGTGAGAGGACAAGATAGAAATCTCATTGAAAATATCGTAAGTGACCATTAATTGGAAGGGGGGGAGGGGGGGGTGTCTATATCTAGATTTTAGAGTAGAAATTATAACATGGGGGTAAAGGAAAGTAAATAAAGGCATTGGCTATTTTTCAGGTGCTAGAAAACCAATGGAATAAAGAATTAAAAGTGTTCTGTGCTGAATATTATCATTCCCAAAAATATGGTTCCCACTAATTGTAATGACAGCAGAGGTGAACTGGGCATCTTTGAAAAATCATGCTCCCAGTAATGTGATATGTGTTATAGGTTATAGGGCTATGCTATTAATTTGTTGACGAGAGGAGCAGTAGCAAAGGGAGTCTAGAAATATCACCATCTTTTTCTATCTACACTCTACTTCTCTACATAACTGTGATAAACAGCATTCTTCACACACTAGCAAATTTGCACCTTGGAATGGAAATAACTCCATTTCTACCATGTAGTGTCAATGTGGGAAAATTAGGCTTCCCTATTCGACAGCAATACTTTCTTCTAGCAAACAGGATACAATTGTTTCAGATGCCAATAACACATGATGAGTTCCCATCATGTATTTGTCAGCAAATCCAGCTAATTAGGGACTAAGTACTCACTGTAGCAGCACAGTAATATCATGTTTTGATAAAATGTCATCTTTGTTGCTGTGAAGATTCCACAATTAAGGTTTATTTCATTTTCTCAAACAATTGCAGTAACTAAAGGGAGAGATGCAAAAAAACACTGAGAGGATTCTGCCACCTTCCTAAAAAGGCCCTTTCATTCACCCACACCGAAGCAAGATTTTTCTCTAGTTATTTTCTTCTATTTTGCCATATCAAAAATACAACATAAAATCATCCAGCTCTGTATCAAGACAGACTACATGACTATGTAAGTTTACTGTAAGTTGCTGTTTCTTTGGAATGGCTCTGCCCTGTTCCATCCCACCACCACCCACAAACACACACCCCTGCCGACATAGTCTGTCATGTTATTCTTGGACTAAGCTTTCTGGGATTGGACCTTTAGAGGAATTTCTTTCTCTGTTCATAGGACACGTAGCACAGAGGAAGTCCTGGTCCATGATTAGGTTTCTGCATGCTGAGATCTACAAATAACCACATAAGGCCCTACTGTGCTAAATTCAAAATATGATGCAATGTTACTCCAAGAATATACTAAGCAAATAAGACAAGTGAGAAATACGCAGCACAGTTAGCTGTATGATTAAAGCAAATGCCAGCTTAATTTAGATTTTAATTCTAAGTGACTTGGTTCAAAGAGGGAATGAACGAATCTGGGAAAAGAGGGATGTGGAGATTTCTCAGTTCTCCTTTGTAATGAAATGCTCAGAACTGACCAAGTGAAGTAGTTGTAGGCAATATCCATGCACGTGATATTCATCTAGTCAAGTATAAGTTCTACCTTTGTCCATCTCACACATTTTTACTTGACTTCTACATACAAACATTAACAACATCTTTCAGCCCTTCATCCTTGCAGGTATTAGGAAAACACATGCTCTGCTCTTTTCAAAAGAGCAGAGCCTCCACAATTTGCATACAACAGCATGTGCATCAGAAAGCAAATGCTTCCAGCAACTTCACAAAGATTTCTTAGCAAAAGGTTTAGAAATTGCAAAAGGCATTCATAAAGGATTAGGACTTTGCTTTCACTGTTACCTATATCTGCAGTGTCATCTTCTGCAATGCTACCCAGTTAACTCAGAAGAAATCACAGCTAGGTAAAGTTTCTGAAACTTTTGCTAACAATTTTTACATCCTGTTGATAAACTAAACACAGACATGGTCACCCACAAATAACTATCTTTCATAAAACTTTCTTTTTCATTCTATGTCAATATCTTGTAGCCAGACAGCAATAGCAGAAGACTTTTGCCCTAACACTGCTAATGGTCCCCAGGTTTTGGCTTCACAGCATGCGACATACTCAAGGAGAAGCTGTCCCATCCTGTTCAGTCATATCAATAGCCTGGCTCTGAACTTAAAACTTGAAGAAACAGAAACAAACTCACTCAACAGGTGTTTTTTTGGTGTTGTGTTTTGTTTTGGTTTCCTTACAGCTATATTCATCATCTGATTAGTGCATTCTCATGTCTTAAGCCTTGTAAAACATACAAGAATGGATAACAGCTGACTCAACAATAATTTTTTTTTTGTCCTAAAACTTTCACACTTCAAGCTGGAAACACAAGAAAACAGGAAATAGCACCGTAACCCTGAAGACGATTTACAAAACAATTTTTCAGTGAGTTTCACTGGAAAATGCCTACCAAAAGAGGGAGCTGGAGGGAAAAAAAAAAAAAAAAAAGAAGAAAGTTGGGGGAGGGGAATGAGAATGAACTATTCTTGCTTGTACTCCAAGATTATAACTTTAGTTGAAACAAATACTTTCTTAGGATAAGGACTGTGTTTCCTTTGGGAGAAAGCAACTCAGAGTAAAGTCATCATCCTATCTGGATTAAATTCTTAGGCTTTACCTGTTCTAAACATATCTAGAATTAATCAATCTAAGCTCTATACAGATCATATAATTCTAAATGAATATACAAATGTGTTTTCTTTTTTTAGAAGTGACAGTAAAAGGCTGATAAATCTTGGAGTTTTTTTTTAAACATAACTACATTATGAAAGAAAGTAATTATAACGGTAAAAAGAACTGACTTAATCAGAGTTCATTTAGTACAGCCCTATATAGCCAAGAAATTATACTATTGTCCTAGAATTATGTCCATTCATAAAGCCAAAAGACATAAAGCAATGACATTCAAACTCCTTAGATGCTTAAGAGTAGGAGAAATGACATACTGGTTATGAAAGCTTAAGGAAGCATAATCATATTGTTGCAATATAAAAGTCATGAGATAATTATTTTTATTTTGTTGATGTATGGAAAGTCATTTTTTTTTTCCCCGCTTAGCTTTTCTGGGCCAGAAATGCAGCTTGTTCTGCACCATCTTTGGCACATAGATACAATCTGGTTCTCCCATGAAAACTGTCACAGAACGTACAATCACACCTCTTCCATTTGTTGCTGAAACCAAAATATACACACCAATGTTACTTTACACTCTGAGATCAGGAACGCTCTGAGAAAGATTAACACTAGATATTTAGTTCATTTCCTGTCTGGTTTGTAGGAGGTGCTGTCAGGTGCCAGCTCTCAGGTACTACACTGGGACTCCTAGACTGACAGAGGCACCCATGCTTAACTAGAGGATATGAGTTTCTGTCTACTCCTCTGCCCTACACATCCTACAGGGGATTTTAGATTAGATATTAGGGAAAAATATCTTCACAGAAAAGGTGTTGAAGCACTATAACAAGCTACCCAGGGAAGTGGTGGAGTCACCATCCCTGGAAGTATTTAAAGGACGTGACGATGTGGTGCTTAGGGACACAGTGTAGTGGTGACCTGTCAGTGCTGGGTTAACAGTTGGGCGCTTGAAGGTCTCTTCCAACAAGAACAATTCTATGATTCTACAGTAGAGGATGAGTATGTCAGCCTTCTATCTCATGATTCAGTTTGCTTCACTGGCAAGAGAGTGGGCCCAGGGAGATGCTCTGTTCGCTCTTTCAGCAACAGGAGTTTAAATCTCTATTCCAAACTCAAATGCACCTCAACTAAACTGAACCTTGTCCAAAATTTTCCCAGGACAACGGTCCTCAGGGAATGCTGATCTTAAAGGACTGAAATAGGGTGGGTTTTTTCAGAAATAAGTGGTCCAGATGGATTTCTAGAATATTCTATTCTTTGTAAACATAAAAAAGGAAAAAAAAAAAAAAACCACAACAAAATCAACTCATTAAAAGGATACTGACAAGAATGCCAAATCCTTTCTTTCTTTATTTTAAAAACATGTGATACCTACCTGTTTGTCTGAAAGTCTTGGGGAACAGCTGGACTGATTTAATTGAATCAGTGAAAATCTTTTAGGAAGTATGGGTGCTGCTACAGAAACGAACAGAATCTAAAAAGAAATCCCAACATTAAGTGACCAAAAAATATGTTAAAGTTTCTTTTCTGTTGATGCATTGCCCTTTTGCTTCACAGACCAGATGATGAAATGCATTCCCAACATATATTATTAGCAGATCTAATTTAGTTTCTGCTATTACTTTCAAAGGATTTGGTGAAGAGACAGTAGCATTAGTATTATCTAATCCTGCACTCAGATCTAGGACTCAAAGATTAACAGCTGCAGATTTTATAACATTTCTAATTCAGGAATAAATTGTATTTTCTTGAATTGGATGGGTAGGTAATGTCCTAAAGTTATTTAATTCTTAGGAACCATTGACTTTACGGGAACAGACTAAGAACTCATGACCATGAAAAATTGCTAATTGGATGAAATTAGATGAAAAAATAGCCCTAATGACAAAAACAGAATAAGAATCCCACCTCCGAGGAAGGACAGAGCTTTGAGCCACGCAGACAGGGCTGCTATGAGGCAACAATCCTCTTTGCTTTTATTATGCAGTCTCGTCTGTTTTCATTACTCCAGATTATTTTGGCATGATGGCACAGCTTCCACAAAAGCATTCCTCTACCTGCTGATTAGAGCACAGTAGGGGAAAACGTGTTCAAAAAAGGGAAGAATGAACTGGAAGTAAATTTTTATGGGAGCAGAAGGAATACTGGAATGAAGCTAATTTTTAAATAAGCAAGCAGAAGTCCTAGGCAGCAAGCCTCTATTTTCAGGGGAAGGTTCCAAGTAGCATATCCTAAACCTATCCTCAGACATGGTACCAAACTTAAGTTACATTTCTGTGTTCCATCTTTGTGCTGGGCTTCCCTCTTCATACGCAGTTATCCAATTTCATTTGAGACACCTAATTTTCCCCATTCACTAGATAGAGGAATTTCAGCATCTCACACTCAATTACACTCCGGGTGTATTTCGGCGTGAAATTATTGCTATTTAAAAAACCCTTCTTAGCTATATCCCTTAAAAATTGCATACTCTTCATTTTATTAACAATATACGCTCTTCTTTACATTTTGCACACCTGCACTTGTAGCTGTCATGTTCCATCACACCAACCTGATGTTATAAATAAGTTATCTGCAGCAAAAACTGGTCCATATCGTTACATTTGAAAGTATAGCTTTTGCATTAATATAGTCAGTTATGTCAATGTTGCTCAGGAAAGGAAAAATATATCAATTCATGGTACAATGTTATATTACTATATATGTAATCATGCACCTAAATACCATAGTAACATGAACACATGGCTTATTAACATAACAAGGCATTGAACTTAGCAGTTACTGTTGCCACCACTACTGAAGGAAGGTGGGAACCCACTAAAACTAAACTTCATAAGAGAAGTCTTGCTTTGATCTTTTGAAAGAGCAAATAGATTACAGATTGGAATCGGATCCCAGTCTATATGTCAGGTTTATGCATAACTGGAGAAGACAGTATCCTTTAAAATTAACTTCCTTTGCTCCACTTCTTTACTTATATCCCTTCATTTTCATGCAATTAAAAAAAGGTAATTTTTTAAAAAGCAACACTCTGTCCACATCATTATTTCATTCTTTTATCTGTCATTTATTTTTCCATGTAAGAATCCCTGTCCAGCTCAGATCACCAACACAACACTGTTCTGACATCTATTCTCCAAACCACAAGACTTCAGGCTATGAGAAACAGCAGTGTGGTAAGATGCAGGATTAAGAATAAAGTAATTCCCTGTTTGAATTTTCAGTTTTTCCAAATTCTTCTTCCTTTCCCATAATTATGCTCCCTCTTCCACTTCGGCCCTCACCTCATCTCCATTTCAATTTCCCAATCTGCCCAGCATTGCTTCTATTTTATTTTATATCCATCTTTCTCTTTTCTGTAGTGTATCTTCTTTTCTCTTCTACATAAAAATAAACACATACACCTAAACAAATTATTTTCTTACTGCTGTTGCTACCTAGAGCAACCTTCTCTGGGCTTTCTGTATTTTCCATTGCCTTTTCCATTTCTATGCCTTTACCTTCAAACTGTGTTCCGAAGTCTGATTGTGGCCTTGCCTTTTTTTTTTCCTCTCCATCACCTTTGCTATGTGACCTGTTATAACCTCTTAGAGCAGTTAGGTTTTGATCCCAAGCATAGATTAAGGTCTCCATTGAAGGAACTCACTGACAGCATCTAATTGTGATCTACAGTAAAAGATGAGCTAAACCACAACTCATTTTCACATTTTCTATCCATCCATTTAGTGTATTTGCTGAAAATTACTCCAGGTTTTGAGTGACAGGTAATAAACAAGGTCTATCTTGTCTGTATGGACAAGAAGAGGAAAAAAAGCACTACTTCCCTTGGGTGAAAAGTCAAATGGTGCTAGGCATCTTCAAGAGGCATCAGTATGTAAATCCATATGCTATCAGCAACACCTAACAACAAGATAGACCACACCATCTTCCATCTTTCTTATTTTGGCCATCCTTCACTTGCACAACACCATTTGCGATTGCACTTGTCCCTGTCCAAACAATCACAAAACCAGGAGGGTTTTTTCAGCCACGCTTTCTTAGTTCTTTCACTCATGGTGAAGAGAGATGAGCAACACAAACCTGAATCAGCTTTCCTTTGGCCACAGTAGATACATGGTGGGTTTTTTCCAAGCTTTGACTATGCTCTTCTACCATCTAAGTCCCTCAAGCAATCAATTAAACAACAACTGGCTGAGAAACTAGCTAGGCCATAAAGTGTCTACAGAAAACATCTTCTTCATTACAACTAACGCTCTCTTGGTCATGAAGCACTACTGAAACTGCCACAGGCAAAGGTTGCTTGTCACATGACAGTTTAAGAACAGATTCCTTTCAATTTAGGTATAAAACAGCATGTTCAAATATTGCACACTCAAACAGCAGCAGTTGTCAGGCCCCACATATGCACTGGACTGAACCATGGCACAGATGGATATAAATCTACATTCTTCAGTTCATAAATCAGTCAAACCGGCTGACTGACTGTGGACAGGACACCCGTAGGACTGGGCTATTCTGCAGCTGCCCGTGACGAAATTCACCTGGTGCATTCAACACTGTGAGAACCAAGATACTGGTCTGATTCGACTGGAACTTCTTGTGTTATGTTTCAAACTGTTGAATATGGATATCTCATGATGTTAAAAAGTATGCTGTTCCGGTATCCTGATCCTATACAACTATTCCCTCAACAGATCAACACATTTCTCAGCACATAATTTATTTCCGAAATAATTGGAGAGAAAAAAAAGACCAATACAATAATTATATGCATTTGAAAACAGCTTGCCTAAGCATACATTTAAGGCAGGCAAACTTGTTTAACTTCATGCTAATTCTTGGATGTATATTTAAAAAAAAACAAACACACACACAAACAACAACAAAAACCCACTTACCCTATGGTTTTATGTTTAAAATGAGGGGAAAACCCTATAAGAAGATCAGATCTGGGGTACAAGATAACACAGACAATTTCCAACATAAATGGTGGTTATTAGGTGTCATGTAGAGTCAGGAGTTGCCATGGAATCCATTTGCTTCTAAACCAGCTCCTCCTGCTGGAATACTTTCTCATTATTATTTCTTTCAGTAGCACAAAAGGAGACGGCTATAGCAGAAATGCTATTATGTTATTTTAGGGTAAAGTTTCTACGATGTCTGCAATCAGACATGAAATTAAAATCTAAATTTAAAGCTATACTTCTGTTCAAATGTAAAGCTACATTACTGTGGTCAGAAGAACGAAATCATTGTAGACTTTTTATAGATTCAGTAAAGCTGAGAAAACAAATTATAGCTGAAGTCTTCCTTTCAGCTGTCTTCCTGTGAGTGAAAATAAATGTTGTATCTGGTGTCTACTGTTTACATTTTCGCTACATTATCCTCCCATTCTGCTAAACTTTTAACATTTTCATACTAGTTATTCTATACAACAGCAGCCTCATTACCAGCCTAATTGCTAACGTCCTGCTATAGAGAAGAGTGTGTGCATGCTGGACACTGGGTTTATTAGGCCAATGAACTCACTTGTTGTGATGTCAGTTTCAACAGAGGGATTTTAGAAGGGAAAATGCGATCATGCCTTCAAACTCTTGACACACCGATTACTGGTTTTCAATTCTTTTGTATACAATGTACTGCAGTAAGACTGGAGGACAATACTGGAAAGTAACCAGCAATATTAGAAAACTATGTCAGTGATTTGCAGCTTGGCATGTTAATACTTATTATTAATATTATTGTTTATTCTAGACATTGACTAGCATTGCATCTGGAAGCCCTAAACAGAAATAGGATCCTATTGTGATCAAAACTGTATAGAGATAAACACAGCCCTTGCCTCCAAGAGCTTGCATTGTATGGTCCTAGCCTTGTAAACTGATCTGGGTAGAGAGATTCTTGTGCCCCTGCAGAGTCCCCCAGCCCTCCAAGGCGGAAAATGCTTCCTGCATAACCCTCCTATGTGGAGAAGTGGCAAGCGAGCTTCGGGTGCGGTGGGCCTGAGCCTTTCTAATCCATTCCTCTCCCACCCTTCAGCTCTTGAACTACACTAAAATTTAGGCGAGTCCACCATCTTACAGAACTTCTGACCCTTATTTATATTTCTCCAACTCAAAAATTTTGCTCCTGCCAGGAAATCAGAGGAAGGTCTCTACTATGCAACACCCTTCCTGCTCCAACCCTGTGTTTTCTGAGGTCCCACGGCACAGCTCTTGGGAAGCTCCCCAGAGCCCAACAGCTTCTGAGTCAGGCACTACCCTTAGAAAAGCAAAAGGACACAGACAAGCATTTTCCCTCCTTTGCCCTGGAGAGAAAGCAGAAGGGTCATTGGAGCCCTACAATGAACAGAAGCAGCCCAGCATCAGTAAATGAGGGCAGGGCTGTAGGGACAGGACAGGCAGCCACAAGATAAGCATGACAGCCAGGCTATTAGGGCAGGGGTCTTATTAGCCAGGGCCCACAGCACACTACCTCAGCAAGAAGAGCAGGTCTGGCCTAAGGATGACAGCTGCGCTAAGGCCAGAGCCCAAATCATCAGGCAAGTCCATAGCAACAAGTCAGGTCCAAGGTGGAGTCAGGAAGTCAATCCACGGGTCAGGATACAGATCAACAGTGTCCAGGCTGTACCCAGGTACAGTCATATAGTCATTGTTCTGCTAGAGCCAGGAGTCCCTACAGCCCAGCTCAGGCAAGAACTGAGGGTAGAGGGTGTGGATGGAACTGCCAGGTGAGGCTGGTCATGGCAATGAAGGATTGTTAGCGTACTCAGGGACCTAACACCCAGTATTCTCTTCTCCCGCCAGTATAGCTGCTCTGACAAGTGTCTGGGTTGGGCCATACACCAGAAGCATTTTGTGCTGAAGCCAAAATTAAAACCAGACTCCAGTACATCCTAGCGTTTTGTCACATTCCAAAAATGTGGCAATAACATCACCAAGCTATCGCCAGACCAAAGAAATTACAATTCCTTGTTCATCTACCAGCTAAAGTTGACAGGAATTACAGAGAGCAAGCAAGCCCTGGAGCTCCCTCCTTCCAGCTGCAAGTAGTGGACACTCCTCAGGAGAGGTACTGTAGGGAAATTGTCCTTTTAATGGGCTCTAGCTTCAGCTGGTTACATCCAGCCATGGCATTATGTAAACAGACTCCCACCATCAGTGAATAACACTCAGAACTCAGAGTTTAGAGAAAACATTTCAACAGTGAGGCAAAACTTAAATGAAAGAAAAAAAAAAATATTAATCGTGGGCATATGGCAAGCCTTGGGAAACACCCACACCCCTCAGCAACAGCTTTAGCTCTAGTCTAGTCTGAAATAGGTTAAAATGGGATTCAAGCTTACAAGTCTGGTGCTGTTTCCCTGTGCCCCCTTCCAGTGTCAGCAACTGATCCCGCATTTTTTTTCCTCAGAGGCATCATCTCCTCCTCATGACTGATGAAGAAAACTGTTACAGTCTCAGTTCATACTGCACTTGGACTTAAGGTATCTATTCACCAGATGGGGGATGCTGAGGAGAGCACCCACAGGCTTGCAGGGCACCCAAATAATTCAGACACGGGTAAGCGACAGAGGGGTTGCTCCCAGCTTAGTGTGCAACACTTATCAATATAATTAGGCTTGTAACCATAAAGAAATATGAGACTAAACCGCGTAAAGCTCCTATTAAAATCCACACAGGAAACACTTGCCACCTTGCCTTACAACAAAACTGAAAGGATCCTCATGGCTATGATGCACATGAAGTGCAACAGGCAGCAGGTTGGGAGCTGTCAAGCAGCCTCACACCCTGCATAACCTCTGTTTTGGTCTGATCAAGCCTATTCTCAGGTGACGGGAGGCCAAAGGCAGAGGTTCAGAGCAGCAGAGGGGGGCAGTTCCTCTCACCAGCGGTTTCATGTGAAACAGCGTGTGTTACTTCGAAGCAAACCGTGTCCCTGAAACGGATTACGCTGTTTTCCTTCACTGTAACAAAGCAGTGATACAAGTCTATTTGTGACCTCTTAATTATCAGGTTGATCGCAAGAGCAGGCTGTAGAACGGATCCCACTATTTTAAGCATTACTCTTTGGGGTGCTGAAATTTAAACAGGCTTCTGCTGACAGATTTCCCACCCCCCACCCCCCCCCCCGGCTAATGAAATAACTTCTTTGCTAATGAAAGCCAGGCCTTGGGAAAGGCGATTTCAGCGATAGCGCGGGGCAGGAGGCAGCTTGACGCAGCTCCAGCTCCACCGACGTAGGCGAGTCAGCGCAGATCTCAGGCTGTACCTGGGGCCTGGAGGAGTCGGTCCTCCCGGCGAGGCGCCCGCGGGGCGGCTCGCACGGCTTCCCTGCGGCCTCCGCACAGGCACCCTCGGCGTGGGATCGGGAGCGCGAAATCCAACCTGGTAAAGCCGGAGTAAAAAAAAATAACGTCAAAGGGCCGCTCCCTCCCCACCGGCCCTCGCGAAGCCCGGACCCCCTCTCTTCTCGGGGTGAGGAGGCCACGTCTGACCTCAGCCTGATGAATGTGCAAAATGGGGGAGGGGGGGGCGAACCCCCCCTGCGTCGTTAGCCCCCGCTCCGGGGCCGTGCTGCAGGTGAGGGGACGCTAATTGGGACAGTGCCGGATCCGTGTGGCGCGGCGCGTGTTCGTCTCTGCGGGGCGGCGCGCGGCGCTGTAGGGACGGGGTGGAGGCGGGGCGCGCTGTGAGGCGCCGCTTCCCGCGCTGGCCCGCACAGGCGCGATCGTGCCAGGGGTCGGCGCGGCGCGTGGGGCGCGGCAGGTCCCGCGGCCGCTGGCGTGGGGAGCGGGAGGCGGCGCCGGTCGCCTCTGCTCCCTACGGGACGCTGCCGAGTCACCGGAGAGCCCGGCGGAAACACCGCAGCCGAACAAAGCCCTCGGCTGCTGGGAAGCCTGCGCTGAAAATGCCTCAGGGGCTCGGCGGGGCGGGAGCACCCCAGCAGCTCTGCTCTGCCCTCCCACGAAGGAGAGCCGTGAGGGAGAAGTGGCAAAGGCGGGGGGCGCTCCCGGCTGGCTGCGTCCTATGGGGGCCGTTGCCAGCACCGGTGCTCGGGCCTCCCGCCTTTGCGGCGACCTGAAAGGGAGAGGGGGGACCACACGTGACCGAGACCAGGAAAGCGCGCTCTGCGTGGGGCGGGTTCCACGGGGCGCGGGGAGGGTGTGGTGGGCTCCGCGGGCTGCAGCGACGGCACCGGCTGCGGCACTTGGAGCCGACTCCTCCCTGGCTGGGGGAGCCCGGCGCAGGTGAGAGAGGTGCCAGGAGCGCAGCACTGGCACCGCCTGGGCCGCCGGTACCGTCCGGGGCAGAAGGGGAACAATAAACAACCGTGCATCAGAAGGGAATATAGGAACTCGGCAAGATGTCTGTGAAGACATAGGAAGGGCAGAAAACACTTTTTAAAGTTTGTTATTTCTTCAAATTTCGTTTCCAGTCGCGTACACTTCCCGAACCTCTCTCATCCTTACAAGGGCTTTTCAGCTCGGTTCGGGCTTTCAGTACACCAGGCTTCTTTGGAAATACAGAAGGCAAGAAAAATGTGCCTGGGGGTAATAGTTACTGGCCATAAAGTATAATTTTTTTTTTCACGTTTCTTTATACTTAGTTTATGTTTTCATTCGATTCTCCACGTAAGATAGCCCGACTTCCTATCATTGGCAAAAGCGTATCCAATAAGATAAGGGCTGAGAGGTACTGACCTTTGACTCTACTGGAAAAAAAATGAATATAAATCGTCTCGTTACATTTATGCCAAAAAATAGTAAACTTGAAAGCAGTGCGCGGTCAAGATAAGTGCCCCCACCCCGGCAGCGCTTAAAAAAAATCCACTGTTCTATCACCAAAGATCGTTTTAAAGAGTTACCGAAAATAACATACTGGTGGTCGAGTATGCTAATTTTGCAGTGTTTCTGCAATTATTTTTTAAGAGATGCATTCGGAACTGCTGATATCTGACAGATGGTATCCCAGGGTCTGCTCACTATTTCCTGTGTTTTGTTGGAGAATCGGCTTTCTCGTTGTCCTACTCCCCTGAACGTCCTAATAACATTAGCAAAAGAGCAGGAATGGAGTACCTAGAGGATGCCTTGAATCTCGAAGGTTAAGATCTAGATCAGTTAAAACCTATTAATTGCTTCTGAATGGTCTCAAAGAGCATTTGCCGTGTATATTTATGTCAATAAAGCCTTGATGAGGACGCGGATGGAAACTCACATCACACTCCACCAGGGTACCCCAGTGCGTAAGTCTGAAGTTACCGGTCTCCTCAAAAACCTGTCTGGGTATGCAAGTGCCTGCTCTCCCGTGAGCACCCCCGAGGCTTTACCTCGGCGAAGGGAATGCGTCCCGTGGGAAGCGGTGCGGTACCGGTGTGCTCCCGTTAGCCTGCGGGTCCCTGCGAGGTCGGGTCCTGCCGTCCCGCCGGTAGAAAGCCGAAGGGGGTTCGGCTTGTCAGAGCCGTTACTAATACCAGGCCGAAGGGTTTTCTTTTACGCAGTTGTGAGAACGTCCTGCATGATATATCAACTAATACTTACTTTAAAAATAAAATAAAATAAAATAAAATAAAACCAACAAAACAAACAAACAAAAAAGCTATCAGGAAAGAAGTGTATAAGCGGTGTCTTATTCTTGAAAATATTTTTCTCTCTGCATAAGAAATGACCGCCTTATTCTTTGGGGTGGGGAGGGGGGGTGGTAGTAAACTCATCCAAGTTCATAAATCAATAAATATATCAGAATACGCCGGAATGTGCTGGAGAAGAAGCTGGATCAGTCTATCCTATAGGGAAGGCACCCAGTAGGGTTTTATTTCTCCCTTCCCCCGCTTTGGTTTGTACAGTCCTCTCTCCCCTCTCTCCCTTTCCCCCTGCACACGCACGCACGCACGCACACACACGCTGCAGTATACTCTGCATATTGTGCCTGACTACACAAGTTTTCTGCTACATATAGTTGGAAACCTGTCTTTCATCCAGTCTTTCTTCAGATATCCCATTTTAATATGTGTCTTTTTTAATCAAACTGAGCTGCAGTATCTATTTATTAATTTTTCCAATACTATCTGTTTTCCAGAGTATTCTCACCACAGAATAAATGCACCCGAAATGAGCGCAGCTACCCGTGTGTTCCAAGCAGCCGGCGGGTCTCTCCCGGCCCCCTCCCTCGATGTCCCTACCCGCGGTGCCGGCAGCAGGACACCGCCACCGAGACCCTCCATTCCCCGCCTCAGACGCGAAGGGTGGGAGGGCACAGGGCGGCGAGAAGCCCCCCGCGCCCCCCGGGACTCAGCCCCTCCGCTCACAGGTGTCCTTTCCGCGCCGCCAGTGCGCTCGCTGTTGTAAACTCCACTCCGACGGCTAGTAGGGTCGTCCCGTAGCGGTGCATTCACTTCATCTATTAAACAGCATCACGTAGCCTCCTCTGGGGCAGAGGAGCCTCATCGGGGCGCGGCGGTGGCCTCGCTGAGCCCACCGCGAGTGACAGCGGGCTTTTGGCTAGTACGAAGACCACGAATTTAGCTATTGTGGGCTGCCTTTCTCTGTCCCTGGAGTAGGGCAGCGCTAGATATGATCTCCGCTGTCAGAACTCGCACATTTTGACGAAGAAAAACAAGGCTAATGTCTCTGAAACGGCCAAATCTTCCCTTCATTCGGGAATTGCCTCCTGAAATCTTCTGGGAAATCTCCCCAGAGCTCTGACCCCGCGCGGGTAGTTCCGTAACGCGGTGGCTTGGTCCACGGTTGGCACAACTTGAAAAGCTGAATAATTGCCTTTCATACGCTGGTCCTTTCACATCTTGTACTTCATCTACCGTAGCATTTATACGTGAAAAATCTACACAGGCGCCCGTCGAGTTCGAGCCGCTGGGCTCTGGCCACGGGGGAAAGCAGGGCGGCTGCTGACTCCCACTCGGGCTGCCGCTGCGGGGAGGAATCCGAGTCCCGGTACACCGGGACAGCGGATCCTCGGTGAGCGGTTGTCCTCGCTGGGACTGTGTGGGCTTGGTAAGGTGGGTGCTCCCGTTCCCTGGTATAAATTAGCAGAAGCGTATCCTACTGGTTTATTTATTTTTCCCAAACCAAGGGTGATATAAAAAAAGACATTCTCTGTGGCTCATGTAGACAAATAACTCGTAATCTACCTGACAGTGTTAGTCCAGTTGTTGCCCATATGTCTAAATATCCTCCAAGAGACGTCAGTGCCGTTTAGCAAGAGAATTACCTCAAATGAAAACCAGAAGAAAGACGCACAGGATTTTGGTTTTGGTTTGGGGTTTGGTTTTTGTTTTTGATTTGGTTTTTTTCTTCCCCAAAACTATTTTATACCTGATGGCAGTCATGCATAGGCAAGACTTTTGAAAATTCAGTATCATCTTCCCCCACAGCAGCGATAGGTTTGCAATGTGACGGGCAGCGAGGAGGGGTGCTTTTAATGTTTTTTCTTTTTTTTCTTTTTTTTCTTTTTTTTTTAATCCATACCTTCACTAAATTACTTGCGTTCGTGTTTGCTTAACAACGGGTCGCTTCGGTAAACAAGACAATCAAAAGAACATTTGAGACTACGTGGATCTATTTCTCTGCTGCTTGTAGACGCCTGGACACCCAGAGGAGTAGTCGAATGCCTCTCCTTCCATCCTTCCTTTATTTACCCAAATGAACACAGGGAAAGCTGTTAAACCGAAGGGAGATTTAACATGATAAGCGGCGAAGCTGCGCTTTGAGCTGCAGCCCTCCGTGGAACAAAAGGGATGGTGGAGTGCTTCAAAGGCTAATTTTTTTGTTGTTATTGACATTTTTTTTCTTTCGAAAACCGAGACCGTTTCTTCTTCCTCGAAATATTCCGAAGGCTGCCTTGCCAATGCAATCTCGTTTTAAACAGTTATTTTAGCCGAACTCTCGCACCGACTGGCTTGGCAATTATTTCAAGCTTTTGAGCGTCCCTAATGGTTTTAGAGAAGAGTCTACAACCCTTCTCCCACTCTCTAGCAGCTCGTTTTCTGCTCTATTTACTCTTTTTTGTAGCCAAGAGTTTTAGGAGCCACGTCTGGGTTTTGGGGGATTGTTTTGTTTTATTTGGTTTTCAGGGGACTAGAGAGATTAGTAGTAGTCCTGGTCCCTGAGAATGAAAGAAACCTCCTCTCTCCACATCCACTTTGTGGGCAGTTTTAAAGTGCCTCTGTCTCCTGATGTAGGAGGATTTGGTTTGGTCGGGGTTTTTTTTTCGTCTTCTTTTTTGGTCTATTTGTGGGATTGTTTGGTTGTTTTCCATCTTGTACCAAGAATATTTGTTATTTTTTTTCTCCATCTTCTTCCCCTCCGCGACTGGGTTCACGCTGTCCCACAGCACATCATCCCGCAGCTGAACCGTACCCCGTTAAAGTGGGGGGAGTGGGAATGTGAAAGGGGACGTGGCTGCAGTTTTCTCCCAAGCACAACCACTTGCTTGGGGAGGCCTTGGGGTGGAGTATGCGGGAGGGGGGGGGAACTGCCGATCTTCACAACCGAGAGAGACCTCTGCGCTCCTGGATGGCGATGGCCAAAAGAAAAAACCCACCTAACGTCCCCCAGATAAACAAAAATAAACGCCAATAGAGCGGAGCGGGCGGGGTACGCGCGTGGGGGGGCGTCATGCGGGGACTCGCGCGGGGGGGGTCCCGTCCCCGAGCGGCGCCCACCACCCCCCCGCTGCGCCGCCAGGTCAGAGGGCGGACGCGAGAGGAGGGAGGTGCCCGGGGCGCAGTGACGTCACTGTCTCCTCTACCAGTAGGAAGCCGGGCGCGGGGTGGTGGCGCCCAATGGGAAGCGAGGTGGGTCTGTGAGTGGCATTAAGGGAGGGCTCGGGCGGGGGTGGGGGGCTGGGAGGGGGGG
>WTSP01017502.1:254155-269248 GCA_025331215.1 Actenoides lindsayi | reverse complement strand
GGGGTCCCCGCCACACCCCCACCCCCACCCCGCCCCTCGCCCGCTCACACCCCCCCCCCCCCCCCTCACGGGATGGGGGAAAATGGAGAGAAAAAGACAAAACCCCGCGGGATGAGACCAGGAGAGTTCCACAAAACAGCCCAAAGCGCGAAAAAACTACCAGAAACAGCAATAATACCAAGGAAATAAGCTAAGAAAGAAGTGATGCTCACCCCTTCCCCGGAACCGGACGGCCCGCCTGGGCCGCGCCAGCCTCCCCCGGACCCGCTTCCTCCGCACCAACTTCCCCCGCCTCTTCCATGCTGGTCATGAGGTCACAGTGATCTGCACTGGCCGGTTCGGTTCGGCCCCTCCCAGCTGCTCCTGAAAATTAACCCCGTCCTAGCCCAGCCCAGCTAAAAAACCTGCCGAGAGTCCTGGCAGGAGGAGCCCAGCCTACCTCGGCACGGCCAGAGCCATGGAGACGGCAGGGCTGGGAGGAGAGCTGAAGCCCCAGGTGCTGATCCTGAAGTAATGAAAGAGGTGAGGGGACAGACCAGGCCTTAAATGGGTTGGGAGAGCCTCACGTGAGGCTGATCAGGGTTATTTAGACCTCCTGGAGGGCTCAGGGCCCTGACACACCCATTGCAGTTTAGCTGAGGAGGCTGTTCTGCTGAGGTTTGTTTCTGAGTGCCCTGAAAACAAAGGGGCAAGGTGGTTGGACTTCATTCCCTGCTCTGTGGGCCAGTATAGGGCTGCTCTTCCCTGCTGACAGGTAAGGGAGATGGTGTGGGCTGCTCCTCACCATGGGTGATGAGGTTGTGCCTCTTTCTGGGGCTTGCTGGTAGCCAGGAGGCCCCTGAGCAGGCCGGGAGCACCTGCACTTGGTCAGGGGGAAAGAGCAGGAGCCTTCATGTTCCTAAACCCCTGTGTCCTGAACATGTGCTTCCCAGGAGAGACTGTAAATCAGCTTGGAATCAGCAAAAGCAGAAAAGATAGTGTGGAATTGGCTTTCTAAGTATAGTATAACTGAAGAAAGGCAAGAGACAAGTTATATCAGTTGTTGTGGTTTTCTTTTTCAATGGAAGCTCAAAGGGAGAGAAAGATAAAGAAAATAAACCATCTTTTATGTTTTCCTCCCACCAGCTCAATAAAATTCACTTTGCATCAATCTATAACTGTTCTCTTGCAGTTGAATCTTTGTTTCTTTTAGTCTTTCAATCTTTTAAATGAGAAAAACCAAGCAAACCTGAAAAAACTGCTGTTGAGTCAATATCTATTCATTTCCAAGCCAGAAGATATAGAAAATGTTATTTAGAAAGCAAAGCAGATCAGGGTGAAGGCACCATGTGAGATGATTTTGCTGTTTTCAAAGGTTTTTCCCTAACTACTCTGGCCAAAACTATGTGTTAAATTTAAGGTGTGTTGGCAAAGAGGTTCAGCATCCCCTGAAAGTCCTTTTCTTTTTTACTATTTGTCCCTTCATCTGACCAGCTTCCAAGAGCAAATCCTTATTCCAGCTCAACCACTGCAAATGGAAATTTTAAAATACCTTATTTTCCTCGTAAATCACTAATTAGAAGGGAAGACAGTAAAAAAACTTACTGAATTTATGACTAGCAAAAGATAGCAAGAAAAACAGTTTTCTTGTTATCTGAAAAAAACAGTTATCTGAATGATTATGGAAATGTCATTTGTACTGGAAACCTCTCCACACTGCAACTCTGCCAACATAATTATTACTGCATTTTTTCCCTTGCTATTTGAGGGACACTTTATGGTGTTGCCAAGTGTCCTTGTCCTAGGCAGATATAAGCCCTGCGCTGTTTTTCTTGCAGAAGGATTTCCTGTAACTCTTCCCTCTTAGGTCTTTCTTGACTTTTAAATATGGACTGTGTGGCAGAATGGGTGTGACAGGTTATTACTAGACCACTAAATAAGCAGCCAAACTTGAGGACATGTGGTGTGAATGGCGTGCTGAACTTGTTTATTTAACTTGTTTTTTCTTCTACCGATTGAATTAATTTAAGTTCCGTGGTCTCAGGATTCATCAGAGATTGAATAGTTGAGTATTGCTTTATAGCCCCAACTGTTGGAGTATGGCATTTGAGCATGAACATCTTTGTTTCTTCCCTGATTTTTAGGCATTATAGAGAAAATCTTTAACATATGAATCCTAAAATTTCAGAAGCTAAAAGGAAAAAAATTGTAACTTAAAGCAGTCTTGTGATTGACTTTTTTTTAATGGTTGAGCAAAGCACCACTGACTCACTGTAGCCATGTCTAGTAACTCCAAACACCCCTGACAAGACTATTGCCCAGCCAAGGTTTGTGCTTAAATGTTCCAGCTGTTTGAGCTATTGGTGTGTGTCTATAAGTCTGTTTCTTCTAACTGAAAAATGGCTGAAGAGATTTTTCTACAAATTCCTCAAAGTAAGTGAGCAAAACCAACTGTGGGCTGGAAATAAAGACTGATTCTCAACAAAAATAATGTTTAGGACTGAAATCTTTCTGCACCTTCAGCTGTGGATGTGGCTTCCCTGTGATTTCTAGAGGTAGCCTAAGGAAGTGGGTGGTATTGGGCTTTCATCACAGAGCTGTCTCTGTGGGCCAGCTGTGGTATTCACTGTTCTCTAGTGGTACACTAGCAAGAGTTTGCAGAATTTTCTTTTGTGCTCTACTCAACACTAAGACCAGGGGTAAAACATCTAAGAAAATTGTGTACATAGATTTTAGTTTTTGTTTTTAGCAGATTTGGGGCACCCCAGTTTTATGCTATTTGCATCCTACTTTCAGCCAAGCGTTTTATGCAAACTGAACTGCCTGATTACTTTGACTTTAACCCTAACCCTGGATCACCTCTGGTATAGGATTCTATATAGGATTCTACAGAATAACCTTTTGAATCAGTTGTTGGGCTTGACAAAGCCTATGAATACTTCTTAAGTCCCATCTCCTCTGACTCTACCTCATGTCTCCTTACTAAAATCATCTGTCTGTCTACATGGTTGTCTTGATGCTCACTGGGCAAGGTAAGTAGTTCTAAAATGGGTTGTCCAAATTTCAGGAGCTCCAAACGCTTCTGTTTCCTTCTTTCAGCTCAGGGTGAGGTTTTGGCTCGTTCCTGCCCCTTATAAAGTCATACAGACTATATATGAAGGTAGAGAAGCTAAGATAAGCACAGTCATTGTAATCAATGAAAAACTGTTGCAACTCCACATTTTTGTGTAATTCTTCAAAATACGTTCATGGATGTTTTTGCAAAATGTGGTGAGTTATCTTTGGAACTTGTTCCAGGTTTGGTCAGTCCTCCCTTGGCACGTTCCTTGGGTTTATGCTAAGCACCTATCTTGCCCCAACTGTGCATCTTGCCTCAGCCCGAGATAGGTTCACTACAAATGCTTAAGCCCTGAGCTGCAGATATTTGGTATGTAAGGTAGGATTAACCTCTTTTAGTTGTCCATAAGTTAGGTATTTAATCCAAGTGGAATGTCTGTATTAGTCAATGAAGATAAAAGCACCACAAAAGAGTGCTCTAGTACCTCAAACTTACACAACTAAGCTTTTCCAGCAGTAAGACGTAATTGTTGTAGGGGAGTGAGCAGTGGTTTAATTTGCCCTTTTTCAAATGTACAGGTAAAGATAAACCCCTCTTTAAAGACCACTGTTTGACAGCCTGGGGAGCTACGGTTCACCCTGTGAAGACAGTTGGATGTGCATCTTCAGCGTACGTCTGGGTTCAAGAATCCCAGTGAGCAGATAAAGTACTTTGGCTCAAGAGAGACCAGCAGGCAAAAAGCCCACAGCATGTTTATAGCAACAGCTTTCTGGCTTGTGTTTATCTGAAAGATCCCACTTTTGGTTTAATTATGTTCTGTATAAATCATAAGTGAAGTTACATTGAAAACTGGAGAGTTCTCCTAATGTAGAACATTTTTGAGGATGCTGCAGTTTGTAGAGAGAGCATCTACCAGCCAGGGCAGACTGAGAAAAACACAAACCTGAGCAATAACCTGGACCTGTGTGCAGATAAAACTCTTGCCAGTACCTGTTGGCTCTGCACAAAAGGCCCAGAACCGAATCCTTGGGAGTTCCCCAAGGAAATGTTAATGCTGATTAAGTCTGTAATTTCGGGAGGTGCTTTTTGTGCCTGTTAAGATACGCTGCCCTAGGAGCTCCAGGACAGCTGAGGTGATTTCAGGCCAGTATGAGCTACAGCCACTCTTACCTAAGGTTATCTTATCTCTGCCTGTGGTTTCTGGGTCAGGAATGTGCATGCATGCACAGATGGCCTGCATATGTGCTATAAATTCTGTCTTTCTGGGACACATTGAAATGACGCCGTGTGTGTTAAAGCTCTGATACACAGCAGGCTGCTGAGGGAAATGAAGACAATCCACACATTCTTGTAGTTTGGAAGACGAAAGGCAAAACACAGCAGTAGTATGGGAGAAGGTACACCAGGGTGCCTTCACAAGGCTTCCTGTCCTTGGAGCTTCTACCTGAGTATTCACATCAAAGGCTTCGTTTGACACCTTGAGAGATGAATCATAGGATCATAGAATTGCCAGGGTTGGGAGGGACCTTAAAGATAATCTAGTTCTAACCTCCTTGCCATGAAGCTGGATCCAGATTCAAAGGCTGGGCTCCCCTGGTGTTACCCTGCTCCCCCTGCCACAAGCACCCCTGGTCATAAGCAGGATCCCCATGTGGGGATCTCACATATATTGGGATGTATGGGGGGCTGCAGGGGAAGCTGCTGCAGGAGGATGGGTGGGCAGGATGATGAACAGCCTTTTTGTGCAAATCTAGCAGTAGAGACCACCACGGAGCCCCTTATTGGGTGCTGTGTCCGTGTACAGGGGTGCTTTGCTTTGCCTTGTTGCTGTGGAGTGTGGGGAGGGGGCTGCTGGGGTGCAGACTGTGCTTTGCTTGGGTGCTGCTGCTGGGATGGGTTTAGAGTAGCCTCTTTGGAATTGAGCTGCTGTTTTCTCTGGGAAGAGGAAAAAGTAGAGCAGGCTCCCCTGGATGGAGTGTAGGGGGAGTTTCTGTATCTGTCTTGCTGTATGATTGTGCTTGAAATGATTCACAGTGAGAAGACATGTTTTTCCTTCACCTGAGTTCCAATAGCACACAGTACAGAGCTTCCTCTGTAACTATGATGTACAACTAAAAGTAATAACTGGTAATGATACTGTAGAAGAAAGGAGATGAAAGCTGTTCCCTTCTAGTGGGAATTACTGCTGCTTTCTTTTTCATGTAAATGGCATCTCATTTGGAGCTGATGAATCCTCTCATATTTCCATTAAATAGTTTATAGTAGCCAGTCCTCTTTATTACTGTGATTCATCAGCATCTCATTATTGACAATGAAGCTTTTCTATTGTATGTGTTATAAATATGCATAGAAATAACATATAATTGGCTTGATTTGCTGCTACCTGGTGCCCACTTTCTTTTTCCTATGCAGAAGAAAGTGGGAAGGGAGGTGACAGATTACTGTATCAGCATATGAATTTCTGTAAACCCTAATTAGATAATCCACATGCAAATGAATCAGATTTTTCCTTGCAGAATACAATTGTATGTTGACTGTCTCTAATAGCAAATCTAAATCCCTGGTCTATGGGGAATGTGATATAGAAAACCACAGCTTGCCAAGCTCAGGTACAAGGGTCTTCAAATCAGGACTCTGTCAGCTAGCTCAGGAAAAGCTGAAATGCAACATGTCACTTGGAAAAGCTGAAGGGGAAAGAGAAGAAAGTCTGTTGCTCAGCTAGGTTGGCCTTTTTGTTCAGCAGCTGAAGAAAACAGAGGCACAGGAAGAAAAAGAGCACTCTGAGTGACCTGGTCCTGGCTTGAGGTTATGAACAGGAGCCTGGTAAAACTGGCACGAAAAGGAGAAAAGCTTGGAAAGGACTTTTGTGGTCAGGGTGCAGGCACAGAGAAGGAGGGGAAGAAAAAAAAGAAAAGATGACTCAACTAGCAAGTTTGAAAGCAAGTTTCACTCTGACTCAGAAAAAGAGCTGAAAACAGTTCTTGCAGTTCTAGTCAATTTATCAGCGTTTTGGAACTGGTGAATGGAAACTTAAAAATAAGGAGCAGTGCACAGGGAGCTCAGGCAGCTCAGGCTGGTGGAGATGGATGTGTTTAGGCTGCTTGGTTAGTTGAGGTGAGTGACTAGATCCCCAGAGCCTGTGGAATTGTTTACATGACTCCTCCTCTGCAAATAACACTCCTTCAGCAGTGTGTATGCACACATAACATTCCACTTAGTCATGTTAAATAATTATGTTAAAAACCAAACAAAATCGGATCTAAGCCTGTGAATGATGCCTCTGTGAATGCCTTTAGCAGAAGGAAAGCAGGACTAGATGTGAAAAGTATGATATTCTGTCCTGTCTTCCTTCTCTTTCCTTGTGCAAGCTCAGTAGGATTGATGTGATGCTTAAAAGTAAAAGGGCTGGCTCTCCAACATGCCCATGGAGCAGGATGGTAGCCATGCAGTAATGTCAACTGCTTTGAGCAACCTTTCTCCTCGAAGTGGAGAAGTCTCTGCTGTGAAATGATGCCTACCATTTCCTCACCCCTAAACAATGTTTCATTTTCCATTATCTGATTTTCATCAGCCTCCTTGGAGGAAAAGTGTTTTCTTTTCAAAAGAGGAACAAATAGGAAGTAATGAGAGGAAACCCATTCTGTGGGCAGTGGAGCATTTTTTCTTCTCAGAAACCTGATGATACTTGCTTTAGACATATATAGTGGGGTTTGACTTTACTGCATTACCTAAATCTCATAAAAGTGAGTAAAAACCAGATGATCACATCGCTTGCCCTACACTTGTTCCATTTTCTTTTCTGTTTAGGTCTCCTCTCTTTGTCACTCACTTTCATCCAACTTGCTTACAAATTCTGATGCTGTTGTACATCATTTCTGGCCTCCCCCCATTACAGCAAAGAAAATCTGTGATGTTTGCTCTCATCACCTACTCTTTTGAATAAAGAGAAATCAGAAAAGACTAATTGCATCATTCAGCCAGCAAAAGTGGAGAGGAAGGGCAGCGATAATGGGATAGACTTGCTTCCAAAAGTAAAAGATTGACTTAGCCAGGCCTCATCTACTGTTGATTTCAAAGTGCTTTAACTCACAGAGCTGGACTCTGGTTAAAGAAGCTTTGACTCCATGCTCAGAATGTGCAAATATTCAGATAAGATAAGCACCCTGAGCTTTTACTTGATAATCCTAATTTTTTTTTAAGTTCTACTAGAATAAGTAGTTCAGTGAGCAAACATCCTCCTGATACCAGAGTGTTGTTCTGAGGTTTTATTTGTCCCATTGCTTCCTGTCTTCAGATCTCCTGTATCTTGGCCTTATTGCTTCCTGTTGGGAGGACTTCATGAATGGCAATGCACTTGAGGAAAGATGAAGAGCAATTGGAGGAACCCTGGAGGAGAAAAAACAGGAATGATCAAAGGTTTAAACAGCCATGACCTTTGGTGTATGACTGAAAGGACTCTGATCTCCAGAGGTCCCTTGCAGTCCCTACCATTCTATGATTCTGTGAAAGGATGGCATTTATTAAATGTGGTGAGGAAAACTGCAAGAGACATAATGTTCTTTAAATATTTAAAAGTTAGCTGCAAAAGATTAAATGGTTCTCCATGTGCAGTGTGAATAAGAATAGTAGTGAAAGATTTCAATTACAGGAAAGGAAATTTTAGGGACTATGTTATAAAAGATGTTCTAAGGAGACTGAGCACTGAATTGCCATGGGGCGTGTGGGATTGCTGTCACTGGAGCGTTTTAAGAACAGAAGAGTCCAACATTTCTTGGAAATTAGGTTAATTAATGCCAGTACCAAATCTGTGGGGGAGAAAATCTGATCCTTTCAAATCAGTGGGATATTATGAAGAACATCCTTGTGTGGGTTTCCTTGCCACTATCCTCTCAAACAAAAAAATTTACTAGAATAAAAACTTTTTAACAGCAAAAAGCCCTTTAAAATATTGACAGATCGTATTCTATTTTTTGCAAAGATGGAGTTTTGTGTTTTCTTCAGCTCTGGTGAGAATTGCATTGCCTCCTCCCCCCCCTCTGGAATAGATGATGGCCTTGTATCTCCAAGTGAAGTACTATTTTCTTTCTAGTTCTCTTCATGATTAGAACAGCATTAGAATCTAAACAAGTCCACGTTTATTTTCTCATGATGGTGAATAAATCCCAGTATTTTACTGAAGAGACACAAACTAGAGCTTCTTCATCTGGTCCCATGCTGGTGATCTTCATGCAGCAAATCCAACCTCAGGCCTTAAGGGGAAGGACTCTGATGATACATGTAGCTCCAGCAGCAAAGCTTTTGATCTTGCAGGATGAGCTACCAACAAAGTTTCACCAAACTATCAGTTGCCTGGTGATGATCTGAATCCCTCCAGGACTAAAGAAAAGCAAAGAGACCTCCTTTTTCTGTCCTCCACACGTAACTGGCCCTTGGCCTGATAGCAGCAGAGAACAGACCTTGGGAGTGCTGTGGACTGGGCCATGGCAGATTCAGCTCCATCTATGTCTGATCCACCTGAAACATGTGGAAGAGCAAAAGGCCTACCATGAGGTGCAGAAGAGCTCAGGGTGTAAATCTCTGAGGCTGGTGAGTTTTAGGGGTGAGCTGTCTGATGAGCAAACTCTGAGAATGGGCTCGGGCTCAAATTATGTGTAGTGTGAGCAGAGCTGGTAAGTGTTGTGGGTCATAGAACAGAATGATGGTCATGGTTGGTTCAGGACTTTATGCAAAACACTGCTTTGTATCTTTTTACTGATTACTTTTCAATCCTCCCAAACTGAGGCTTTCTAATGTATTTGAGTCAGTCATCTGGCAGCTCTGCCACAGGAGCTGGAGTGAAGTTACTCATTCGCTCATCTTCACAAAACCCGAGGCTTACTGAGTTGTTCTCATGTGTAAGCTCTTTAAAGCAAAGAGGAAAATTTTGTAAAGCATTTCTCATCGTGAACAGGAGAGAGCAAGCTCAGTTGTGCAGCACTGGGAATATAAAAAACATAGCATGAGCCCAAATAGCCATCCTTCGTGCTCACTCTGATGAGGACACTGCTTCTGACTCCTTGTCCTTAAGACTGTTCTGGGTACGCCTCACTTTTGTGTTGGGAGAAGTGAGTGTGGTGTTTACACTTGCCCCAGGCAACCATTCAGCAAAGGAGAGACTTTCACCCCTCACCAGTAAGGTTGGTGAGCCTTACTGGGCCGCTTCCTGTTGTCTCCGGTAGATCTGGGAAAGCCCAGATACAGTTTACTTCATTTGGTGCAGGTCACTATAGTAGAAAGTCTGGCTGCTGACTTGTCATGTATTTACAGTGTGGCTGTGTCTGACCAGTGTTTGTCTCGTGAAGCATCAACTACAGGGCCCTGCTAGGAGCTGAAATCTCTTTATTATTAAGCTCTTCATTAACTCTTTGAGAGTGCAGTGCTAGTAGAGGAAAACATATCAAATATTTAGCATCTACCCAACTAAGAGAAAAGAAATTCTCTGCCTGATCATGGTTAAGACAGTCTAGAAAAGCAGGGCTTGTTTATGCATGGTTTTGATGAGGCACTAGAGTCCTACTGGGGACTGCTGGAGCCCAAAGGGGTACATGGATCCAAAATGTACAAATCATCCCAGCTTCTGGGATGGGCAGGAGCAAGGCTGTCCAATTAAACATTTCTGACCTTTGCAGAAAGAGGCAATTGAAATCTAGCTGTGGAAACAGCACAACATCTGAAACTCGGCCCTTCCTTTCAGTGAAACCTTTCCAAAGCATGGCTGAGGTTTGTTTCACCGAGGGCTTCAAACAAAGCTGTGCTGGCTGCTGGCTGATAGACCTTCAGATATTGCAGTCCAAACATGCAAGAAGGGCTGGTGTGTTTCCTGTCAAAATGCTTTTGCTTTTTATTCAGCTGGTGGATATGAAATTGCTTCAGTCTGGGGAGCTGGGAAGAATTCAGTGCAGCCCTGAGCTGAAGTGAACATAGACATCAACTGACTGACACGATGCTGTTGGAGGAACTGGGAAAAAAGGACTGGAAAGGTCTTTCAAGGTCATGTCCCTGTCCCTGGGATTCCATATCCTAATGATATTCATAAATGCATCAAGATGGATTGGAAATCAACTGAGTCCTGCGACTCCTGTGAGAAGGCTGCTTCAAAAACCTTATCTAAGATGGTTAAAATGTTTCTCATTTCCAACTGTAGCATATTACTGTCCTGCCTATGGCCTTTTATTAGTGAAGGCTTTGAGCAAGGCTGCTGAACTTCATTTCATCAAGATTAAGTTCTTGTGCCAACAGCCCTTTTTACCTATCTCCCTCCCTTCCGAACATTTCTACTCATGGGTGCCACTCTAAATACTGTGCCACCCTGTTACATTGCCAAATGGTGTACTGTGTTAGAGAACTGGGTTAATAGGAGAACAACCCCCTCCCCCCTGTCTTTTCATCTGAAACTGTTTTGCAACCCTCTCCTAAGATTTTCAAAAATTTAAGTTTCTTCTTCCTCATTTACTTTATCCTTGTTTTCCTCATCTGGTTGTGGTCTGTTGTGGTCTGTCCTTTCTGGAACGTGAAGTATCCCCATCACATTCTTGTAGGTCTTGCTTTGCCAGACCAAACTCCCCCTGGTTCTGATTCACTTGTTTGCACCCTTTTCTGGATCCAGGACTCCTCTGGGATAGGTAAATGCCTTTCCACTGTAAAACAGTCTCCTACTCAGTAAAGATTTTTTTTTCAATTGGAAATATTGCTAGAAGGGACAAATTTTTTTCAAGGCATCTTTTACAAAATCTAGCAGATTTTTCCAAGCTGCCTGTTTCATTAACTGGAATATTCCTTTGGCACCAAAGGTAGGATTTTGTGATGTTCTCTGCCAGCATCTTGGCTCTTGGGAAATTCTAGATTTCCACTGCCATGGATTTACTTGTAGAGCCCTTTTGCTTTGTTAAATCAGGTTGGAGTAGTTTATTTTCCTCTAGGCCAGAAGATAATTGCTCTCTTGCTTCTAGTTTCAGATCTTATTTGTAATGCCCAGAATATCCTCTGGATATCCTGTAGCTTCTTTGGATGAAGTGTTTTCTTTTAGATGACTTTTATTTTTAAATACAGGTATGCACTTTCTCTTTTTTTCTCTGAAGTATTCCATCCACTGTTTGATTATTCATGCAAAGGTGGGCAACATGCTTCCGATGCGGACCCTTATTAACAACCATATATTACTAACAAGGAGAAATTCCAAACACCAGAACACTTCTGCATGGCAGAAGATCCCTCTGGTTTTGCCCACACTTTGCATTTTCAAGGAAAGGTGGGAAGAATCTGAATGCAGCCCAGTACTCTGGAGTGGCAGCGAGAGCAGGGAGGCTTATTCTCCAACTTCTTGCACCACCTTGTAGGAGAGGACTCCATACCACTGCTTCAAAGGTCAGAGTTTCCAAGCCCCTTTGCTTTCTATCACTCCTCACCAAAATGGGAGGCTCAGTGTGGCTGGGCAAGGATTCTGAGATAAACTCAGTAACACTGCAGTGTTATTCAGCAGGTATTCTTTATTGCAGCTCTGGATGCACAGGGGATCCCTCCTCCCACCTGCATGCTGATGCAAGCTGGGTACCTACTTTAGATGCAGGCTAAACATACAGGTTCATTATATTTCCTAGAAAGGGCAGTCTCATACTAATGGGTTTCCAGAATTCATTTACATAGTCTGAGCATGTGTAATAAAATGAGGGGTTAGGATCTTTCTCCCCTGGTGGTCTTTCATAGTCTTCCTCACACTGTTTGTTAGTTAGTTTCCTTTGCCCATGGGGTTAGCTTATCCACCCTTTGTCTCATCCATCCATCCTGGGATGCCTCAAGAAGGCTAATTTAAGTTAGTTCCTAGGTGTTTATCATCCTTTTCTGTGCTTATCTGGATGTCTGGAGTCCCTGTTATCAGGGGTGCTCAGGTTAGATGAACAATCTCAAGGCCAGTTTGATTTTTTTTTTTTTGTCGTCAAGAAGTTGTATGTTTCTCATTATCAAATCTTCCCAATAGATGACTGAACCATGCAAGTGAGGCTAAGAAAAGAATACAAGTGAAGCTACTATATAACACAATGAAAAAACCCAAGTAAAGATATACTGGTAAAATTTCGGTGGATCAACTGGGGACTGACCAGGGATAGCAATCCTGTCACCACCTTGTGAGCCTACATGCAGGGAAGCTCTGTTCTTCTCTGGAGAGGGAAACACATCCTTGGGGAAGGAAAAAGGGAGAATCCATCTGCACTCTCACCCCAGTGCCATGGTATGGAGGAGATGTGTGTAGGGAGCAGGTCCCAGAGGGACAGCAGGACCCACTGGTGAGTGACTGGTGTGTGTATGAGTCTAGCGATGCTAGCGCCGAGCTGTTCGCTGTGGCATTAGGCCAGAATCCTGGTCCTGCTGGGACATCCTTGGGTCACTGTTGCTATTTACTGTGTGCACCAGGCTCCCAGAGCTCAGGGTAAGGCTCGTGGGCTGTCAGTCATCCTTGGGAGCCCCTGGCTGCTGGCTGAACGCTGCTCTTGTCATGCAGGCTCTGCTATGGGGTTCAAGGACATACTGTCTCACTTGTTCTGATTCTGGCCTGGCTTGGTTTGTGCAAATATTACCGTTGGCTTTTCCCTTGCTCAGCCTGCCTCCTCGTATGGGAAGAGACCACATGTATGAATAATGTGACAAGCATTTCTTTTGGTGGGGTTGGAAAATGCAACTTTCCTAGAGTTAGATCCAGAACTGGCAAGAGTCACTGCTGCCACTCGGCTTTTGGACTTCACAGAAGCACCAGCAGCCCCTTTTCCTAAGCAGGCATCTGGGGCAGATCTGCTGAAGGCAGTGGGCACCAGAGAACTCTGTTTGAGAGGATTTACTTGAAAGTCACACAGCACTCACATGGCTGAACAAGAGGTTTGCTCTGTGGGAAGTGTCCCTGCTCTGGAGCTGTGTGTGGTTCCAGCAGCCCTGAGGTGGCTCTCCAGAGATGGTTCAATGACATGGTTAACTGGGGGAGGAAGCACAGCAGCAGGAGTCCCCTGCAAAGCTGGGAGTCAAAAAGTTGTTTGTGGGTATCATCCTGACAAGAGCAGACTACCCTGGTCACACCAGTTAAGAACCTTGCTGGTAACAAGGAAACGTGGTTGATTAATAAGGAAAAAAAGGTCAAAATGCATATAATTATTCTGTTTGGGATTATGGAACAAATCTTGAGATATCCACCTAAATCTAACTGCAGCCCTTTTTGTAGGGGTTCGTTAGCACTTATTGACAATAAAATTAAAGCAGCTTTGCCTTTGGCCCAAACAGAAAGCTGAAATACTGAACTAGCATGAAAAGATGTTTTTCTTATAGTAATTTCTGACCACATAAAAATAAGGAAGTACTACAAATCTTTCAATAAAGTCTAACTTTATGAGATTTCCAGCATCATTTCCAGATTAAACAGATTTGGCCCCATGTTCAAGCTCCTTTAGGCTCATCCGAACCAAATGCAGTTTCTGAGATTTATGTCAGTCTGGGCTTCACTCCTCACAGGAATCTTATTGCAGACTTTGGAGAGCTCTGTTTGCGGGTGTATTTAAGGAAACTGTGCAAATCATTCAGCTTGAATCTCAAAAGCCTGGATTCTGTTTTCAGCAGCAAAACTGGGATCACTGACCAGATCAGTGAGAGTCTAACAGACTCTGGACAAACTTCTGTGGAAAGGGGGTCGAGATTGGATTTTAATTTTGAATTTACTCAGTTTAGAGAAGAGAGAATGTTGAGGAATGAGAACACTGCCGTGGAATTTCTTGCTGTCCCACAGGCTGCTTTGATTTTTAAGCTGGCTGTGGAACTTCTAAAAGCTATTTAGGTATCCAGTTGCCGTTGATTTTAATCAGAGGTAAGGAAAACCTGCTGAGAGTTAGCTCATTACTTTCTGAGCCGCTGTAAGTAATGATTTCATGGTAATGCTGGTGGTGAAGCTCAGATTTGCAGAGTGGAGCTGCTGAGCCTGCTGGGACCGTGCTACATGAGTGTCTGCAGCCTGTGGTATTCTCTGCACCGAGATGTTGGTAGCTTCTTGGAGATTCTGACTGGTCAAAAGGGTTGAGAGATGGCCTGGGGTGTAGGAGTAAGGTCAAGGGAACTCAAACCTGAGTAAGATACACCTCTGTGCTTCACATCTGCATGTAGCAGGGATGGCAGAGCACTTTGGAGTAGCGGTAAAGATTGTGAAGTGCTGCTTTGCCACAAGGATTAGTAGGACCATTTAAAGATTTGGGGATGGTTCTGAAGGAAAAAGCTTTTGAATTAAGGCCAGCTGTTACAAGGAGATATTTTCACTTATCTGAGTATCGGTGATGTGCGGGGTTAGAATCAGGAGGTTTCATCTAGGAAATCAAAATCCTACTTCTTTTGATGTCTGTTGCACTTTGATGCATGGAAGCTCTCTCCAGATTCTTTGGGATGTAAATGCAGTGAGGTCACGCAGTGGAAAGGCTGCGTTTTGCTCCCTGAATGGGCTGTTCAGCTGCCAGTTGGTTTTTAAAGCAACTTTCTGGACTGTGACTAAGGAGATGAAAACACTAGGTCTTCTTGTGACTACTGAACTTTGTCTGCTTTCTTTCGTGCTGCTCTTGTAAAGAGTCAGATGAAGCTGGACAGGATGTGATTTGTTCTTTTTGTAGGGAAAAAGATAAAATAACTGAAAGTCTAGCAATTAAAATGAGCAATCTTTGCAAAAATGAAATTGTCCTAATTGAGGAAAAAAAGGCTTTTGCGATAATGCCCATTTTTCTGAAAGCAATAATGTTTACCAGATTGGCTTTTATTTATCATTAAAAACAAAATAAGGTGTATAAAGGAGATGTGGCAAAGATGTTGCCTATAATAAAATCTAATTATTTTAGGTATTTTTGGTATCATGAGATCCATGCCTCTTTCAAAAAGATCTTTGGACTCCCAGTGGGGAGGATGTCTACAGCTCTGGACCTTCAACACTTAGAATCATAGAATTGTCAGGGTTGGAAGGGACCTTAAAGCTCATCCAGTTCCAACCCCCCTGCCATGGGCAGGGA